>ARYC01019402.1:0-22631 GCA_000711775.1 Oxytricha trifallax | reverse complement strand
TGGTTGTGCTTGCGATCAAGTATAAGATCTATTTCTTTCTATACAACTATAAGCAGCTGCTCTGCACTATCATTATAAGCGTTCTTGTATAACACTCGCTGCCATCTACCTTTGGTATTAAGTCTGCCGATTCTACCAATGATTTTTTCTTCAGATCTTCTTGAAAAGACATCAGCGATGATTAAATAAGCACCCCCATTTTAATTGATTTCATCATTTGTTTAGATGGCTGTTCCTCTTCCCTGTGCTTCATTAAATAAGTAAACACCATAGTTCTTGCTTCGCATTCTTCATTAAATACCTGCCTTCAATGACAGACTCAATGACAGCGGCTGAGCCGGTGCTGAAGCTTTTGAAATCGAAAGAGGATTTCGAGAGGCCTGATTAAATAGCGTTGTAGTTATCAGAGGCGACAATTAAAACTGGGGAATTAGCAACTTAGTCCTTTATGAGTTCCTTGATTTTCTGCAAGTAATCTGCTTGATTTGAACTTACCAGCAAGTCTGGTAGCTGGGTCTTCTTATTACCTTGCAACTTATCAAGTGTAGGGAACACCACAGGTGCGCTTTGCAAAGCTAAGTTAAGACAGGTTTCCTCGGTTTGAGTAAGATTGCTGCCTGAAAAGCCGATAATACTTTTAGCTTGCTTGTAAAAATTAAGCTGGTTGACAATATTATCACTGGAGCCATAGAATAAAATCCAGTCGTATTCATCGACGATCACGATACTGTCGCGCCAGACACTTATGAATTTAGGAGTCTTCATTTGTTTCTTGAGTTGTGGCTGAGTAAAGAAGTAAATGCCAGCGCTCTTAGCAATGAAATTAAAGTTCGAGTTAAGTGCCATCGCATTAATGACTTTTTAGAACTTCTTGAAATCTCTCTGCACAAAGTGCTCATTCTTGCCAATGATGATTACGGAGAGCTTGGTCTGAAGAGCTATAAGAATGGCTAGCGCAATGCAAATTAAGGTCTTGCCATTACCAATACCAAAATGAATTAAATGGCTTGCTTGCAAGTTGTCGCCGATATAGTTAATGCATAATACTTGAGAACTGTACAACTTAAATCCCAGATTTTGCTGCAACTTTTCTAGGGCTTCACTGACAGCCAACCTTTCATTCGAAGGCTTTGAATTGAAAGTACTTGCTAGTTAGTGCAAGGTATTTGCATTCTCAAAGAGTTGAAGTAGGTCTGCAACTGTCTTATCAGAGAAGGCTTCCATGTTGCGAGGCAAGTGCAAAATCTTTGAATGTCAGAGCAGTCTCCATTAAGGCAGTTTTCAATAATATTGCTGTTCAGACTTACATTCTTTTCAATTTGAGCTTCTATGATTTACTGCAGAAGCTTCTAGATTTGCGGAATCTTGCCAACCCATTGTACGTCTCTATTCTGCAGTCTTTATGCAAGGCTTTTCATAAAGTAAACCATCGTGCTTGAATCAATAAGCTCTTGCTTCTGTAAGAATGTAGCCCTTGTAGTTGATATATAATCCTTGAGAGCATCAACAGTGTGAGAGCAAGATAAAGCACAAATTCTTACGAAGTACTCTGTGTATTCAACGGGAATATCTCTGATTAAGTGCAGGCCACAGTCCTGCTTTAGTAGAGTGATGAAAGGCACATTCAAAATGAAGAATGAAGAAGGTATAAGTTTCTAAACTTGAGAGTCAATTTCGAATAATTGCCAAGTCCGACTCATAAGCTGCACAATATAAGGGTTAGTTTCATCAAGTCTCAACACTTGAGCAAGGTATTTTGTGAATGCGGCTACTGAATTGAAGAACACAAAGTTTGCCAAGCCTAGAGCTTGCCTTGCATTGGGGGAGCGTACTAATAACAAGATTGATTCTTGTATTAACTAGTCTTCTACTTATACCTTTTCTCCTTAATAGTAACCAAAAGCAGCTAAAAAGATACGAGACTTCGAGTCTTGGTCTAAGTTTCCATCGCTCAATATTAAATCCACCAGCAGAAAGAACAGGTTCTAGTGCATTTCCTGATCATTAGCGTTCTCAAAATTGCTTAGGAATGATAAAAGTGACTGAGTGTTACGGGTCACTATATCTTGCAAAGTGCAAGACCTTTAATAATAATTAGAAGATTTGAAATTTTCAAAGTGTTTGATTAAGATCTTATGGCCGATGATCGCCCCATAGTTAATAAAGAGCTGAGGTAAGGGTTCTTTATTTGGTTTTTAATCGCTTGCAAAGCTTATGCTCGTAGTGAAGTCGCTCACCTTTACCTCTTCGTAAGTTGCAGTAAGATCAGGTGGCTCTGAAATTACAGATTTACTTTCATGGCTGCGCTTCGCCAACTTGGGTTTATTGTTATTTATAAATTTTCTCACGAACCGCTTGAAATCCTAAGTATTTTCAAAGTCTGCAAAATCCTCCTGCTCCAGCAGCAAACTTAAATCAAAGTTGTTTTAATGCAGAAACTCCTTTGCACGATTGATCTTAGCACTGTCTTGTGCGTTTTTATATTCAGATTTGATCCCCTTGATTTTACCCGCATCTTCAAGGTTTACATTGGCTTGTAGATTTTCAAAAATCTGAGGTAAGTTTTCTTGTTCGGGTGCCTGTTTTGGCATCTGCTAATTATTGATAAGTTCTAAATAGAAGCTAATAACAAGGATTAAAACTTACCAGCAGCTGCATTTAAAAGTTGAGGAGGGTCGGTCTTAGAAGCCATCTCAAATCCAGTGACTGGATTCATCTGATTTATGCTAGATTTTAATGATTAATTCCACTGGATTTTAATATTAAATAGCTGAATTATTAAAATCTCGACTGGATTATTGCAATTTTACTGTATGGGTTGCTACTCTTTCATCTATATCCTCCGGATTTATTCATGGCTCACTGCGAAACCACTTCAATTAAGGAGTATTTACTATAACTCATTAGACAAGTAGCTTCGAGTGACAAGGAGACGGGTGGTTGAAGAGCTGTGATAAATTTCGCCAACTTTGGAGCTCGAGCCAATGCAAAATTGGCTTTTTAAAAAAATGTCGGAATCCGCGGTACCTTTCAAATTCAAATCCTTTCCCCGTCCATAACTGAATAGTGGCGAATAGAAATGTGAAGAGGGGAATAGCTAGAAATTAATGGCACTCAAAATAGAAAATTCGGGTCTTAAGTTTGGACCTCGAAAAATGACCTCTGGCTTAAGCCAACAGCCTGGATTCTTGAGGTCAGGTCAGTAGGGTAGAATACTAACGTTGAAAAATCTCGAGAAGCACTCCAATAACCTACTGGCTTTCTGGTTACTTTCAACTTAAAATTTCAAAATACACTAATCAAACCCTATTAATCAAATCAATATCAAACTATATGGGTGCCGTAATATTCTCAACTCTTCTATTTCGATTCTCTGGATCGGCTCCCTCAAATTAAGTTAAAATCTGTCCTTTTAAATTTCGTTATTTATTGATGCATTTAAAATTTTTATATACTTATCAACTCTCGCGAACATACGTATTGGGGCTTATATATATATTTATATATATCATTTCATTTAACCATGTCATTATTTTTAACACCTTGCTTCTTCTTTTTTTGAAGGAGAAATGCTATTGCATTTCGTTTTGATAGAGTCTTAAATTTAATTTATTTAAATACTAATTTTAGATTTCAAATAAAGACCCAAAGAAAGTAGTTTCTCTCTGGCACGTATTGAGAGTTAATTGAGAAAGATAAGCAGCAAATTCTGGATATCATAGTATCGTCATAATAGGTTTGTTACTGAAATTTCAATTATCTTAATCATCATTATTTCATTAATCTTAAAAAGATTTTCTCTTAACTTAGAAATGCTTTGAGAATAAGGTTATTGTTTCTTCCTGGGTGGCAAGAACAATCAAACTATGGTTCATAAATTAGACTTAGTTAAGAACTTACATTTTTATCCCAAGTATTTATAAAGGCCCTCTATACTTCGAAATTATTCTATTAAATTTTGAGATTGAATTTTCTTTTTGCATTATTCATAGACTACATATCGCTTCCTCTTTCTAAAAATGCTAAAGAAATTCAGAATTATGTATACCCATTCTAACCTTTAAATATTTTACTACTAAATAGGGAAGACCTACTGTTAGTCCCTTGAAAAGATATGTGGAGAAGCATTGAAAAACTTGCTCCAAGTTTCACAGATTGATTTCAATTTTTATCAATCTATCTCCATTAAATTGCTCTTAATAATATTTAATTATAGGAGGTCCTTCAAATTAATATCGAAACTATATTAGAAGTAAAATTTTGAGGTTAAAGTGTAATTTGGAGTATATTAAATTAAAAAATATTCAATAAATTTCCCTAAAAAATAAGTTTAAACTTGATTTGTAGAACCTTCTGGAGAAGCAAAACCTCTTTAGGAGCATTTTAATTTTTCTAAGATGTAAAACTTAATTTTAAAAATAACAACTTACAGCAGTTTATGGTAATTTAATTTACTTACCTCTCAGCAAAGAATTTACAAGAGTGTTTTATACTCAACTATTACAGTATGTCTGGATAGATTTTTTCATTATTATAATTAATATATCAGCAAACTAAAATGAGCGTTAACATTTTGAGAAGAATGGCATTACTTGGGTAAAGTCAATAATAATTATCATTCAAGCAAACAAGAAAAGTAGAGACCAGAGACGCTTGTGCTTAGTGGGAGCCTACTTTTGGCAACTTTGACCAGTCTAGCTTTGAGATTTAAATATAAAATAAGTAGGAGAACATAAAAGAGAAAGAGAAAATAGAGGATGAGGTTAATCAACCCACCATAGAGCATAATATTTTACCATCGAAAGTTGACTATTGATTCAAAGAATTTAAAAAAGTTTTATTCTACAAGTCAACTTTCAAGAAGCAATTGAGAGATATATACCATGTTATCCCTAGCCTATATCTCAAGCATTAAAAGAAGGATCGCAATTATTTAGGTGAGTCTTGTGAGAAGTCCTATATACATACAAGAGACCTCAAAGTTCACTTAAAGTAAAGCTCAATCAAATCTTTGTGATTAAATCCATCGATCAATTAAGTTAAGAACAATTAAACTAATTTTTAATAATTATTGGCTGAAATTAAATATAATTAGACAAAAATAATATATATCTCCACAACCTGATTGGATTATTTTATAAGGGCAATTAATGGAGCCAATAGTTTTAATAATTAGATAAAAAAATTCTTAATATAAGCCAATTATAATTATTTTTTATTTAATTGTTCTTAACCCCAATCTTCCTGTCTTAATTCATTTATGGGGTTTTATTCATGAACCTTCAGGCAAAAGATTCTTGTAAAAAGAAAGTCAAGAAAACTTTCGGAGACTCTCAGTATAAAAGTAAGTAAAATTAAGAAAGCTGTCATGAACCTCCCAGTCTTAGAGATCAATAAAATTATGGTAAGAATCGAGGCTATGAAAATTACTATCATTAAAAAATGACATATAATATCTTGCCTTGAAAGATACCTCACTCCAGAGAATAAAGTAGAGAGGAGAGTCTTACTTATGATTAATATTCTTATAAAATATATCCTTTAAATTATTTCCTTGTTGATTAAAAGTTCTAAATAGAATTCGTTAATGATTAATAAATTCTTTAACAGTCAAAGTTTAGAGAGTGCAAGCATATTATATTGCTAGATACTCTTTTACTTGGTAAAGATCATGTAGCATTTAGTCTTCTCCTTCTTGAAATGACAACAGATGCCAAAGGTAATTTTGCTAGAAAGTGCAACAGAAAGTTGAGGGAATACTAGAGCTTCACAAGCTTGGTTTCATCGAGACTTAAAGCCAGAAAGTATAAAGATAGACTTTAATTTCTAAGAGTTTATATTTTGATTTCAAATCGATTCAAAGAAAGCAAGCATATGCGCTAGTAAATGTAAAAGAACTACTGGATATTTCTCCGAGAGAAAAGATTGGAGAGATCGAGACTCTCATTTGGATATTGGGCCCTAGCAAAAATAATAATATAGAGCGAAATTCCTAAAAACTATTACTTTAGCTGTAAGAATGAGAGAGATTATAAACAACGAATCAATCAATATTTAAATAAGTAAAAGATTAATAGAGACATGAGAGAGTTTGCATACTATACCATCATCAAACCAATAAATTAAAACGATGTTACGCTAGATTCAATCAAACAGCTACTTAAAAAGATAAAATTCAGAGAACTGCCACATGACTCTAAGCTTATGTTTGTGTGAAATATTAAAAAAATTATCTTTATATACTAATTTAAATTAATAATATTAAAACGATTAACCCCTACATTAACACTATTAATACCATAATAAAGTATGCACTAATAGTCTACTTTTATCAATTAAAAACTCAATCAAACAACTTCAGAGGTTTTGGGGTCGTGAATCTTCCTAAATAAAAACCAAGAAGTTTTTTATTTCCCCTAAATTTGTTTTTATTAAAGATACAAAAAATTCACTTAAAATTTTATTCTAAATTTAAAAAGATATAATTAAGTTAAATTGGTAAGATTTAAAAATGAAGCAAAAGAAAAAGATACTTTGAATAAGGAAGTTTTACCAAAATATTAACGTAAAGTTTTAAAAATCTAACCATCTAAAATAAAAATTGTAATTAAAATTGATTCCTTCGATATTTTTAATTATTTTTATAGATATTTTACAGTAAAAATTCAATATTAATTTTTTATTCAATAAATAAATTAATTAATACCTGAAATACGAAACAATTCATACTATAATGGAACGACAAGCTTGTACCACATTTAATATGAATTCTTAAATCTCGATAATTATTGATTTAAACTTACTATTTCATATAATTAATTAGTAATTATCTGAAAGTTTATATTTTCTTAAAAATGATTCTCATAACGTCTTAAAAATTCCAACTCGTCTTCATAAGACAGGATATTCTATAGTTTAAGTTTACCTTGTAATGTAAAAAAAGGCTTAAAAATTTTAAATACAGCTTTAGACTCGTTAAGTGTTAAACCACTAGCTTGTACCATAAGCTTTAAAGATCGCAAAATATCTAAAATGAGTTATTAACGAGTAATACAAATTATATTGCTATTTAATTTTATTAAAAACTAGAGAAAATAAAAACCTAAAAGCCTAAGGAGTACTGAGAAATTTTCTTCATAAATATAATACGTGAAATTCTATCAATATGGGTTTGTTATTTTAAATGGAAAAAAAAAACATATTTATAAATTGTTCAAAAATATTAAAAAAATCTTTATATTAGTTTTAAGATAAAGGTAGGTTCTTTATTTGAATCCAATATCTAACGTTAAATTTTCAAATATAATAGATTGCATCTCTCTTAATGAAAATAAATCTAGTTTGTATTTTTATATAGTAAAGCCCTGAGTTTATTTTCCAGACAAAGTTTTGTAAAACTTAAGAAAATCATTTATTTAATAGAAATCCTTTAACTTATCAAGTCTATCAATTTAAGTTTAAAGCTTTTGAATATTCTTTTAATTCTAGCAATCAAGATATTTTAGAAATAAGTTGAAATTAACTATATATATGATATATATATATATATATATATAAATAATGGAAAATAAATATGAATAATGTATATCTTTAGCTTTATTTTCATTTTTCCTTTGTATATTAAATAACAAAATGAGAACATATGTTCTTATTTTTAGTCAATCTTAGGTCTACTCTTCTCTTTTCAGGTTAATTCCTAATAAATTAAATGTCATATATATTAAATGTAACGAACATTTTTAATGAGCACACAGTTTGTCAAGGAAAATTCTATTTTCATACATAATATAGAATTTATTTATTTGAATTAAAATTTAAACTTACTACAAAAAAGCTTGAATCTTATACAATTGGTTGCAGTTAAATTTCAAAAAATCTTTTATACTTTGTCAAATAAGAGATATGATAGATGGATTCTATTTTATTCTCATCTTTCATTTGAGATATTAAGTTTTAAACAAAGCTTGTATTTTACATAATGTTTTTTGACCATTTCCTTAGAGTGCCTTTTAAGTCTTTATTGCTTGTCAAATCATTAAGAATATCTTGGCATATATTTATATTTTAAGATTTTAAACCCATTAAAGTAGATTTCTATTTTAATTATCTAAAATATTAATAAAATATAATCGAAATGTGAGAAATTCTAAATAAAAATATAGTTGAAAGTATCGGGTTATCTTCTTTAAATACAAAGATTACCTTCGTTCATTTATACCTTTAAAAATAATTAGTAAATTAAGTATGACCGTGAGCATGATTGAGCAACTGCAGAAGCCAGCTTGCTAAAGGTATGTAGCATTTACAATTTCCCCACTATAAATAATTTTATTTCGGAACCAGCTGCCTTTCAAACTCTTGTGTGCTAATATAGCTTGCTTCTAGTTTCTGTAATCACTCGAGATGCTACCACTTATTTTTTTCTCGGACCACTCTACAAATAACTTCTAATCTCCTTAAACATAAGCTAATTCTCTTAGCAGCTTATGAATTAAGTCGAATAGCTCGGCAAATTCATATTTTTGATGTCGTATAATGACTAATTTAAAACTTTGAGAGTAACTTAAAGAATCAAGCTTAATATTCAACGGAAATCATCTGGGCACAGTATTCGAAAGTTGCTTAAATCTACTATTGTAGGAATACATTAAAAATTGGAAAGAAAATTTAATTCAAATTAATAATTAAAAAAAATATCGGCTGTTATGAATTTGCCGAGCTATTCGACTTAATTCATAAGCTGCTAAGAGAATTAGCTTATGTTTAAGGAGATTAGAAGTTATTTGTAGAGTGGTCCGAGAAAAAAATAAGTGGTAGCATCTCGAGTGATTACAGAAACTAGAAGCAAGCTATATTAGCACACAAGAGTTTGAAAGGCAGCTGGTTCCGAAATAAAATTATTTATAGTGGGGAAATTGTAAATGCTACATACCTTTAGCAAGCTGGCTTCTGCAGTTGCTCAATCATGCTCACGGTCATACTTAATTTACTAATTATTTTTAAAGGTATAAATGAACGAAGGTAATCTTTGTATTTAAAGAAGATAACCCGATACTTTCAACTATATTTTTATTTAGAATTTCTCACATTTCGATTATATTTTATTAATATTTTAGATAATTATAGCTGCTATGAGAGGCTTAAAGAATTTTCATTTTAATATTATAATTGATATTTAATTATAAATATAGTACAATAAATTTTTCATTTAACTTTATTAATTAATAATGATCAATCTGATTTTCAAATTTAATATATTATTATTAAGATATTGTTTTATGAAATTTAGATAAATTTCATTTTAATAGTTATTCGAACTTCTTAGAGAAATAATTTAATTTTAAATAGTATTATTAGGATATTTTATTCACATTTATCTTTTATATTCAAATGATATTATAATACTCTAATGTAAAATAGAGTCTTTTAAAAACAGTTACAAATGATTTCTTAAAAAATTCATTTTAAATAGCAATTTTTACTAATCTTTTTTTTTATATAATATTTTTTTCTTGCTTAAATTTATTAGTTTTATTGTTATCTCAGATTTATAGTTTTATTTATGCAATACTATAATGTGCTGATTAAGCTGTAAATATCACCCTCAATTAATTCCTATTTTGACTAAGGTGTATTATTTTAGAAATCATTAATTGTTTTTTTAGAGGCATGTTAAATACCCATGTTTCAATTTAGACAAAAGATAGTGGGTTAAGGACAATTAATTAAAAATTAAATTATAATTGACTGAAATAATATATAATTAGGTAAATTTAAATTTTACACACCCTGATTGGTTTATTTTATAAGGACAATTAATCGAGCCAATAGTTTTAATAATTAGCCCAAACATTTATAATTTACGCCATTAAAATCTTTCTTTATATTTATTTGTTCTTAACACCAATTCTAATGTCTTAATTGACTAGTGGGATTTTATAACGAAAGCCCTTTTAAGTAATAAGCTTTTTAGTTATCAGGTATAGAAGTATCTAATTTCATAGTTATACCCAAGTCTCCTACCTTAACTAATTAATCTTTGAAAACAAGAAGATTATGAGGCTTCATATCACCATAATCAAAACCCCTTAATGAGGTTCATAAATGATTATATAAGGAGGGAATTTGTTAGGGGTTGGGGTTATTAATTAAATGTGAGAAAAAATTACAAGCTTTTGGGGTCTATTTATGACGAAGAATATTTAAATTTAGTATTTAAACTGCGATATGGATGTTTCAATTATAAGTCAGTTGCACTGCTCTAAAAGTAGAGTCCATCAACTGTTTGTTCACTATACATGCTACTTGTAAAATTAACATTTATTGCTTAATTATTAGTTTAAAGACTGGCAAAGTTTGAGAGGGAAATTTTCCTTAACTTTTTATAAAAGTAAAAAGAGAAATTTTACAAAAATCAAAAAATTAAATATTTTTATGACCCATTAAATATTAAGAGGATATCTTTACATAATTTAAGTTGTCTAAGAAAATAGTAATTGAGAGTGTCAATAACAGAAATGAACTATAGCTAAAAATATAATTGAATAATATATTGTAAGGAGTTGTACAATAATTACAGATAGTTGATTGGGTTTAAAATTTCTTATAAATAATGGATATATATACAATCAAAGAACTGCCACATGACTCTTAGCTTATGTTTTGTGTGAAATATTTTAAAAACAAGTTTGTAATACTCGCTTAAATTGACAATATCAAAACTAAAAAACGTCTACATAAACTCTATTAAAACCCTAATAAAGTATGCAGTAATAGTCTACTTTTATCAATTAAAACTCAATCAAAATATTGAAGGGGATTTGGTTCTTGATTTTTTTATTGTGTTTATTGTTACTTAATTCTCTTAGCTTAGCTTGATAATAATTGAATATGCAAGTTCTCTTAGGCCCCCATAAATATTTTATTTATTTAAGAATCCTTGATTCTTTACTTTGAATCTCTCTCACTCTTGTAGCTAAAGTAATCGTTTTTTGGCATGCAATTCTACTATTATAATTATTTCAAGTGTCTGAAAAAATCTCTCTTGGACATATCAAAGGAGTCCCATATACATTTCCTAAGCAAGGCATTACTCTGTCTGATCTCTGTTGAAATCAACTTTATATTTTCAGGCTTTAAGTCTCTCTGAACTTAAAAGTCCTTGTGAGGTTTTTCTATTCCTTCTACTATCTGTTTGACTATCTAGCCACTTTATTATTGGCATCTGTTATCAGATAAAATTCTCTGTAAGTCATTCGAGCTGGGGAAGTCTAAATCCAGCATTAATCTTTCCAAGTAGTATAGCTTCTTACTTTAAAATATGCTTTCTAAACTTTTCCTGTTAAAGAGTATAATGCTCATGAGCAAATTCCATTAAAAACTTTTCATCAGCAAGGAAGTAATTGAAAGGATATATTTTGTAAGCATATTAGTCATTAGTGAGGACTCTCTTCTCTACTTTATCCTTTAGAGTGAGGTAGCTTTCAAGGCAAGAATATATTTTCAATAATTTTTAATATGAGAATCTTCATAGCCTCGATTTTTATTATGATTATTTTGTTGATCTCCGAGACTGGTAAGTTCTTGGCTGCTTTTTCATTTTAACTTATATCTGAACCTGAGCTCTAAGAGACTCAAAATTGGATTTTTGACCTTCTTTTTATAGGAATCTATTCCCTGTAGGTTCATGAATAAAGATAAAACTTTGATTATGCATGTTCTTTAAATGAACTTTGATGTCTCATGTAAGAGAATATGGCTTTTCACAGAACTCATAGATATATTTTCTATCCTTCTTTTAATGCTTTAGATATAGCTAGGCATATCATGGTGTAAATCTCTCAATAGCTTCTTGAAAGTTGACTTGCAGATAAGATTTTATTAGATTTTTTGAATTAATAGTCAACTTTCGATGGTAAAATATTATGCTCTATGGCGGGTTGATTAATCTCTCCTCTATTTTCTCTTTCTCTTTTATGTTCTCCTACTTATTTTATATTTAAATCTCAAAGCTAGACTGGTCAAAGTTGTCATATGTAGGCTAAACTAAGTATAAGCTTCTCTGTTTTCTACTTTTCTTATTTGCTTGAATGATAATTTTTATTGACCTTACCCAAGTAATGCCGCTCTTCTCAAAAGGTTAGCGCTCAATTTAGTTTGCTGATATAATTAATTATAATAATGAAAAAATCTATCCATACATACTGTAATAGTTGAGTATAAAAAACTCTGGTAAATTCTTTGCTGCAAGGTAAGTAAATTAAATCACCATAAACTGCTGTAAGTTGACATATTTTATGAGTATATTTTACTTTTTACTAAATTAAAATGCTCCTAAAGAAGTTTTGTTTCTATAGGAGGTCCTCCTAATAAAGTTTGAACCTAATTTTGAGGACCTCCTAAAATAATTAAACATTATTAGGAGGAATTTAATGGAGAAAGTTTGATAAAAATAGAAATCAATATGTGAAACTTGGAGCAAGTGTTTCAATGCTTCTCCTCATATCTTTTTAAGGTTGACTTCCAGCAAGTCCTCCCTATATATTAGCAAGATTTTATTAAGCTTAGAATGGATATCCATAAATTTTAATTTCATTAATCTTATTCTTAAAAGCATTGCGAAGTTAAGAGAAAAAACTTTTAAGACTAATGAAATAAAGTTGATATAGATACCTAACAACAATGAAATTTCAGTAACAAAACCTGTTATGACGATGCTATGAGTAATACAGATGTTGCTCTTTATCTTTCATCAATAACTCTCTAATACGTTGCCAGAGAGAAACTACTTCTTTGGTCTTTATTGAAATCTAAAATTTTAGTATTTAAATAAATTAATTTAGGACTCTCATCAAAAGAAATGCAATAGTATCTCTCCTTAAGAAAAAGAGAAGCAAGGTGTTAATATAAGTGACAACTGGCTATATAAAGTGGAGAAATATCTATTCATCTCAAGTAACTTTACCCTCTAACTTTGTTGAAAAACCTGGTACTGTTATATACTTGATAAAAGAGAGCAGAAAATTAAACAAAAAGAGAAAGGCTCAGAGACTCTTGGAAGATTTATAAAAGCAAGATGTGATGAACATCGATGCAGGAGCTAGCACTAAGAGAAGAAACATGGGCCCAAGCAGCCTTAAGAGGAAGAAAATAAAGAGAAGCCATATCTCTTTACGGGATAATTTAATATATGAATTTATTTATTCTTTTAAATCTAAGACTTATTTATATACACACAATGTCCTTTCTCTTGTCATGCTTTAGCCTTATCATCGCTGACTCTAATAGCAGCACTCTTAATAAAATATGCTGTATCTATCTTCAAACTATGCATAAAATTATATGGTAGAAGTTTCTTATAATGACCTTTCAATAACCCCCAATATAATTTAATTTCATTATACTGAGAACTGAAGAAAACATTACATACAAGTGTTGCATTTAATCTTTCATAATCCTTTCTAGAGTCGTTAGTTTTATTAACTAAATCTTGAATATTTTTTAATTTCTCTTAAATACGACTAAACAGAATAATCTCTTGATCAGCGTGCTTATCTATACGATAATATACGAACTTTATTCAGAACTCAGTCTTATATGACCGAGGGTAAATAGCAAAAGTATCGAGGCCATTATCTTCACTTATTCCACCAAGTGAAGCATGAGTTTGAACCCTAATCTTTTAATTATAAACTTCTATGTTACTGTATCTTTTGAACCAAGACCTTGATATGCAGGTATTAAATATTAATACACCTTTATCAGCGTTTTATTATCCTCTTAAACCCTCTGCACATAATTGAATAAATAATTTAAATTATCCTTATAAAATGAAATATTAAAGTCATTCACTCTCTTTATAGAATTGACAGTTTTGAAAGATATTTTATTTGTTCGCTTTAGATTAAATAGATATGTGAAGCTCAGAAAATTGGTGATGAAATATCACAACTCTCTAGGCCAGAGAGAAGTGAGCCCCGTTTTTAAGAGTCTTATCATTAATTAGAAAATCGGTGTGATGTTGCTAAAATTTTAAAGGGTCTCTTAGGCTTAGAATTAAGATGCTATCTTTTTAAATTCATTGCTAATAACAGTGAGACCTCACAGTTGCTTGCTGGAGATTTATGCAGTAGCCTTGCTATAGACATGTATTTTAAAATATATTTAAGTTGATCACCATAATCATGACTTCCTTAAATTAAATAAGATAATAAATTTATTAATTAATTTCATTAATCAGATACCAAACCAATCATATATTTACTTAAATTATCAATCAAAAATTCAAGCAAACTACTGAAATTTTTTGGGGTGTTATTCCATTTCCCTTGTACATAGAAAGTCGAGCAAAGCCCCTTGCCGCCCCATTCGAAGATTCCACTCTTACTTCGATTGCAATACCATTTTTGAAGAAATGTCGAGGATGCCCAATTTTAATACTTGCCTCCAGATGATAAGTAAGTTAAGGGGAGATAAGAAATTCTATTATTTGGTATTTTTGAGGGTGCAGAGCCATAGAAGCACTATAGAAGAGACGATGACGATGGCAACTACAGAAGAGAGAGCAGAAGTTCAGAATGGCTTGAGAGGACAAGAATAGATGTCAAATGCCTTGGAGGTAGATTACAAAGATATTGATTCGAGGAGTAACAATACGTCTACGATGAAGTTGAGGGTTTCAACCCTTAAGAGCCAAACTACCATAAAATTGTTAGTAAAACCATCAAGATGAATAACTTGAGCCCACATTGGATTGATCAACATCTGTCTGTACTTCTAATGCAAACAATGAATATGATGGGGGTATAGTCGATGATTCACAATAGTTTATAATTAAAGCATAGAATGGAAGTAAAACTCTGTATCATATTTGAAATATAAGGACTTTGTTTATTCAGTAATCCTTCAACATATAAATCTTCCATTAAAATATTTATTTTACTTATTTTCATATACTTTTACTAAACTTAATTAGTGCCTAGTTTTAAACTTATAAGATTTCAATGTAAAAGTTCCGAAATGGTTCCAGGGGCGCCAAATTGATACTAGTACCAACTTGAATTTTTTTCTAAGTTGGGATAAAAATTAAAAAAATTAGTCGTGATATTTGTATAATTATAGTTATACACTAAGTATAAATAGGATTTTTTTAACACCTCAAAATCAAAAATTATCGCATCAGAGGCAGCTCTCTATACAGAGTAATTATAAATAGAAAGGTTATTAGAGCATTATAATAGAAATTTAAATTTAAACATGGCAGTTAACTTAAAAAGAAAATATGTGTCTCTTTGCAATGGATAATCATAACTCATCTTTAGATCCACTAAAAAGCCTGAAATTATTTAACTTGAAAAATAACTTGAAAGGGAGGTAAAACAAAAAGTACTTGAGTTTGAAGCAGAGATATTCAAAATTTGAGTTAAAATAATAAGTAAGAGAGGACAGAGATGAGTGTATAAACACTAATTGAAGATTTTGAGGAGGTAAAAGATAAGTTACTAATTGAAAAAATAACATATTAATGCGAAGAATGCTAAAATATTTCTCAACCGAAAATGCTTGAAGAAACACCTTAAAGAGGTACACTCTGGCAAAGTCAAGATCTATTTCAAGCATGATAAAGTTGGTGGAAAGGGAATAATGCATAATATGTATGAAATCTTTTACACACTCTGCAAAAGTAAAGAAGCATAAACAGTAGCATCATATGAGTTAATTTTTAATGCACTATAAAAAACCTAAAATATTGTACCAACGAAAAGAAAATCTTGTACTCTTGACTCTTAAAGAGAGCAGCAGGCAAAATGAGAATTAAAAAACAGAAGCAATTTGAATCGATGAATTAACCAAATAGGCAATACAATTATAGCATGCTTATAACTTCGAACATACCTACATGAAATACTGTTGATCTCATCATTTTATTGAAACTACTTGAATATAAATATACCTAGAAAAACAAAGATCAGAGTTGTCGATGAGTATGCATACAAGTTGTTTCCTTTAAGTTATCTTCTTAAGAACCAACAGTATAAAAATGAATTTGCTAATTAAGATATTATTCTTAGATAGGCCGAGAGAAAAGATTACAAGAATGCTTGAGCTCGATAATTTCATTTTAGTCTATTGATTCATCATATTAACTAAAGTTATTTGTGATGTTTTGAGAGACTACCTATATCATAATAGATACCCCAATGATTTAAATAATTCTTCCTCAGATATGATTTAGGGTTTTAAGGAGTTGCATGAACTTATAAAGATTTGAAGGCTGAAAACACTATGCTAAATCTTTGTCTTTTTGAAATATTTGTTATCGATTTCAATAGATCATAAAGATATGAGATTGTTACTTTAGCATAGATACTTGGCACTCAAAGATACATTACTTCCCAATAAGGGAGAGGTGGACAAACGGTTCTGTTTAATGAGATGTTTGAGTAAAAGCTGAAATAATTTTACGAAGTGGTATGGAGAGTATGTCTAACTTTGGTAATAAGCATGAAAAACAATTAATAAATTATGCCTAAAAGCATTTAAAATAAGAAGAATCCCCGCGAAGAAATTGAAAGCATTTGCGAGAGCTCCAAACTATCCTTGGTAAACATTAGATTGCATCCTTGAACCTTAAGAAAGAATATGGTTTAAAAATACAACAAAGACAGAAGATTAAATTGGTTTGATTAAAGTAGACTAGAATTAATTAAATTCATATAAAACCTTCGTTTTCTTCACTAACCCCAATAAGACCCCCAATTTAACCAACAAATCTTAGCATTTATAATCCTTATTAAGGGGGTAAGGGTTTGATTTTCCAGAAGTGCATTTTGAGCTAACCTAAACATATAGATATAATCACATTAAATAATATTAATAACACATCCCTAAAAATTCCATACAAATCAAACACCAATAGAACTAACTAAGGAATTTTCGGGTTTTTAATAAACATTCCTCTAATGAAAATAAGCCATGATTTGTATAACTTAGTAGAAGTAATAAGCTAACTTTTCAGGAGAATAAAACTCATAATACCTTGATCTAATATCTTCATCATTCCATATCATTAATAAGTCATTTAAGGAGAATCTAGCTCTCTCCACTATTACTAAGTAGTCATTTATTAAGTTACTTTTAGAAGAAAGTAACCAGGTAGACATACGAAGTAGCGAAATACCGCATAAGTCCTCACAAGTAGGCAAGTGGTGAACGTGCACGGTGTGAAACTAGTCGAGTACATATAGGGTTAACTCCCCTCGGAGAGAGGAAACTAGATCACCAAAAGTCAAAGTATGAATATCTGATTATATAAAAACTGGTTGGCTTAAGCCCCAGTATTAAATTCCGTACAGCATTAAATAAAAATAATAATAAGTTACTTTTAGGGTCATACTCAATAATTTCCTCATTAACTTAAGCTATGTATTTATCTGATTTGAGAAACTTCAATTATTGTGCCTCGCTCATCATTTCGGTAAAAACCAATTGCCTATCTATCTCATTTTTACTTAAATTTGTATCAACGACGGATTTCTTAATCACAACTTCTTCAACTCCTGCATAGTCTAACCTGAAAACTATAGATTCTCCTCCCCTTGCAATTTCACTAACGTCAATAACGTTTTGATATTGATTCAGAACTCCAAAACCTTTTAAGTAGAATTATTGCTTTTTGATAGATAAAAATATACTATTAAGGCATAATTTATTCTGGTTAATGAAGGGGTTTATGATTTAAAATTAAAAATTTTAAATGAGTATAACAATTAAGTTTACACTAATATAAGCTTACATACATGTGGCAGTTCTAGATGATGCTTTATTGTTCTATTTTTGCTTCAATTTCCATGCTTAGATTGATTATCTCTTAAACTTTCATTAAATTCATTTATCTATCGAAAAAATTGTTTGATTCTTTAAGCAAAAGTAATCGGTCCTTGAAATATCACTCTGTCTTATTATTGCTGTTAGATGCCATATATCCCATGCATTTTCTTCGTCTCTCAACTGTTCTTTTTCTGAAAAATATCCTGGAATCCCTAAAACATTTCATAATTCAGAAGCTTGCACTGATTAAGCTCTGTCGTTATTTCTTCTATTACGAACATAGCCCAGCTTATAAATTTATTCAATACCGTCAAATCTATGTTTCACGAATCAGCCGATTTAACTTTAACATTTTTTGTACAATAAAAATTTTGTGTAAGCTATTTCATGGATGGGGTGTCTAAAGGCTACATAATCCAAAGTAAAATATCATTAAGCTATCAAGCTAAATTTTATGCTGAAAAACTTTAACTTTTTAATTATATAGAGCATATTACATATTAACAAATTTCATTCAGAAATTGTAATTTGCAAGAAAGTGGCTTAAAGGATAAATTTTGAAGGTATGGTATATTAATCATCTGCGATAAATCTTTTCTTCTCTATTTTATCCTCAAGTGTGAAGAAACTTTTGGGACAAGAATTTTTATCAATAATCTTTAAGATTTGGATTTTTATAGGCTTTATTTTTACAATTATTTTATTGATATCAAATTCTGGAAATTTACTCGCTCATTTTTTTTCGATTTTTATTTAATTAATAACCTTTACCGTAAAAGTCTCCACTAGATTTCGTAGTCTTCTTTTTAAGAGAATCTTTTTCCCCTCCTTAATTATTTAATTACGAAGCTTTATTTATGATTTTTTTAAATACACTTTATGGTCTTGTGAAAGAATAAGAATAGGGCTTTCCACAACTCACAAATATACTTCCTATCTTCCTTTAAATGCTTGGTATATATCCGTAAAATATAAATGTTTATATCTCTCAAAAGTCTTTCGTAAGTTTAAATACAGAGGAAAACTTTATTACTTTTTTTTATTATTAAATTACTCCAAAAGCTTTGAGTGAATATTTTTTTATATATTATTTATCTAATAAGTATATGCTTAAGATTATAATTTAGGCAATGAATCTATTAAATATTATAAATATCTATTAAATATTAAAAATTTAAATAAATAATTTAGTATTAAAATATCATATTTACAAAGAAAATATGATATTCATCAGTTATTTTACATAATATTATTTTTATGAGATTGTGGTACTTATATGAATTAAATTAAGTCTCTCATCAGAAGAAAAGCTCTGAAGTCTCTCCTTGAGATAAAGAGAAGCAAGGTGTTAAAATAAGTGACAACTGCTTATAAGAACTGAAGAAATATCTATTCATCTCAAGCAAGCTTACCCTTCTAACTTTATAGAAAAATCTGGTACTATTATATACTTGATGAAAGAGAGCAGCAAATTTAACAGAAAGAGAAAATCTCAAGTAAACCATGAATAGAGTAAGAAACTTTTGAGAGATTTGTACAAGCAAGACGTGATTAACATCGATGCAGGAGCTGTCACTAAGAGAAGAAATATACGCCCAAGCAAGCCTTAAGAGGATGAAATAAAAAAGAAGGCATATCCCTTTATGGGATAATTTAATATGTGAATTTATTCATTCTTTCTAATCTTAAACTTATTTATAAACACACAATATCCCTTCTCTTGTCATATTTTAGCCTTATTATCGATGATTCTATTAGCAGCACTCTTAATAAAATTGACTGTATCTATCATTAAATTATGCATCAGATGGTAGAGCAGCAATTTCTTATAATAATCTTTCAATAACCCCCAATATAATTGAGTTTCATTAAAATAAGGGCTGTAGGGAACATTAAATACAGGTGTTTTATTTAGCCTTCATATTCCTTCCTCAAATCTTTAGTTTTATAAAAGATAAGTTATCTATAAACATAATAATTTCTCAAAGTTGGCTTACTTATCTCTGAGTTATTAAAAGAACTTTATATATTATTCAGTCTTTTTGTTACGAGAGTGGATAACATAAGTCTTGAGGGCATTATCTTCGCATATTCCACCAAGTGAAGCATGAGTTTGAATCTTAACCTTTTAATCATATAATTCAATGATGCTATATCTTTTGTGCCAAGACCTTGATATGAAAGTGTTAAACGTGAATACTGCCTCACTAAACCTATCCATTTAGTTGAATATAAAATTTTAATTTTATTATAAAATGGAACATTAAAGTCATTCACTCTCTCAATACGATTGACAGTCTTGTAAGATATTCCATTCTTTTTAAATAAGTTAGTTATAGATTAAGCAGAGATGTGAAGCTCAGGAAAATGCTAATGTAAAATCACAACCCACTAGGCTTAGAGAAAAATGAGACCAGTTAGTTCTTAAGTGTCCTATAATATATAAGTTAATCGAAATACTTCTATTAATTATTAAAATTTTAAGGGTTATTTAGGCTTAGAATTGATTTGCTATTTAATAAAATTCCATTTTAATAAAGAATGAGATCTCACAGTTGCATGAGATTTATGAGGTGGCTTTCTTTAGACATGATTTTTAGAATAGGTTTGAGTTGATCACCATAATCATCACATCCATAACGCTACTCAAATTATAAATTTATTAATTCAATGTCATTAAACAGACATCATACCTCGCATTTATTTACTTAAATTACAAATATTTAATATATCATTCCCATTTGTAGACCCTAATAAAACACTAATAAATATTTTATTATAGTCTACATTATAAATTTAATTACTGAAGGGGCTATGGGGTTTTAATTATTAAAAAATATATTTTATATAAGAGAAAATTATTATTAAATTACTTTTCGATGATACTTTTTAGAGTTTATCTTCAAGTATTTCATAATTTTTTCCTCTTATTTTTCTTCAATAGATTTTTATGAAAATTCAGTCTATAAAATTGTTTAATTTTCTAAGCATCTTTATGTCATTTTTTCTTCTTCTCCAGTAAAGTCTTTCTTGTACTTATCAAATATTAAAAATAGATAATATTTTTAATTATAAATAATAGTATCTCATTTTTTATAATAATGTTTTTCACTATCTTAATATTTCCCTTATACCTAATCCTTGTACATCCTCAATGATTAAGTAGTTACTTTAGATTTCCTTTAGTGTTTTGGGGTTTAAGTCATTATTAGGAACTTAATTTTATTTACTATCTTCTAGATGTGCTGATCTTTTAGAAGGCTCATATTTTTTCATCTAATTATGCCTATTGATTTCAGGTTAAACTGTTGGCTCACAGTAGTATTCATCGGAGTTTTCTTCAAGTTATGCTTTCTTAGATATCTCTTATTGCTCTAAATTAGACTCAATATTAAAAATATAAATTTTGAGTTATCAATCTTATAATAAGAATAATATTTTTCAATTTTTTAAAGAATAAAAAATAGTATATAGAAAAATAAGGCAAATCATTGAATAATTTGAATTAGTTCAATGAGTATAAATATAATTTGTAAAATTAATGTAAAAAGGCAAAATACATTTGATTACATAATTTCTTAATTTGGAAAAATATTCAAAAAAAATTCAACATTATAAAAATATTCAATATATTAAATATTAATAAATAAATTTATTAAAACATTTAAATTAATTAATTTTTAATTTACAAAATTATGACTAATATATTTTATAAAATTTGTCAATGTTTTCAAATTATTGGTCAATATTTAATTATTATTTATGTACTTTTTTCAAAAATTTAAATAATGGATTTTATTATTTACCACATTTTTTCTTAAAATCAAATGAAAATGATTTTAAATAAATGTTATCGTACATTATGTTAGTTTTAATGCATTAAAGCAATTCTTAAAATAATATGTGGCAATATTGTCTATTAAAATTGAATTTTACTAAAGACTTGTTGAAGGCTTTAAGGTATCAGAATTTTAAGCTTATATTTGTGGAAATTTCTGTGCAGTTAGTTGATTGGTTCATGTATGGCTTAGTTCTTATTATTTAACTGAATGAATGTTTAAAACATCATTTAATTAATCTTTATTAGTGTTTGTGAGATTATCATCCATTTAGTTTTATTCCTAACTAGGAGGGAATATCTTTTTAAAAAATGGAATAAAACGGTAATATAAATACTGTAAAATTATTAAAAAAGACATGATATATATATATATATAACTATCTCTATTCTTGAAGTCTCTTGCTATTAGTTAAGCTCACCATCTGGTAACTCCTTAAGTTATTGTATTAAATTCATTTCATTTTATGATAAGTTAATGGATTTATTACTATTTGCTTAGTCGACTTAATTTTCAATAAATTATGGTTTAATGAGAGGAGTAGTAGTAGTCTATTGATTGTTTTCTTGTTCTTGTATGGATATTATATTGAAAAATAAAATTAAAACTTTTTCTTATTATATATTTAGAGAATAAACCTTTTGGATTATTTTATAACTTAATTTATTTTTCATAAACTAAGCTTCTTAGTTATTGTTTTTATAAAAGAATATTGTAACTTAATTAAAGTTTTTCATATAATAATAAAAGGTTAATTGTCTAATTATGGTAACTAAACAAAAATTTTCCTAAGAGCTTGAGACTTTATTAAGACATAATGATTAAATTAGTGAATCAAATTAATTGCTTGAGAGGCAGTTTGGCACAGTTAAAGTAGAAAGTCCTTACACTCCTGCTTGGTAAAGCATTGAGAGTTTCTTTGCGTAGAGTGCTGTCTGCCACTAATTTGCCCTTCTTCTTTAA
>ARYC01019401.1:0-20753 GCA_000711775.1 Oxytricha trifallax | reverse complement strand
TAAGAATCAACCATTGTTGTTGCAGTGCCATCTCATATACAAAGTAAGTATAGCTAGAGAGGTTTTTTTATATTTAATATTGTAGGAATACATTTGATTTGTGAAAATGAATTTAAATTAAATTAATTAATTATCAAAATCATGGCAGTTATCAAAACCAAAGTGACTTAAAATTCAAAAATAAATGGATTTTACGGTAGATCCCGCAATTTTAGCTGGACTTTATTATTGGCAATATTCTTGAATCATCCCAGGAAGCGAGATATTTTGATTTTGAGCTATCTCTCAAAAATAGTATAATGGGTTTTTCTCGCTTGGGCGATGAGATAAATTCATTATAGCGATAACAACCACCGTCTCATTTTTAATGCGCTATCCAGAGAGTATAATATTGTCATGGTTTGTAGACATTTTCCAAAAACCTAACTGAAGGTAATTAATAATTAATTAATTTTAATTTTAATTCATTTTCCCAAATCGAATGTATTCCTACAATAATAGAAATTTAAATTTGAATTTAAACATTGCGGTTAACTTAAATCGTAAGGTAGTTTCTCTTGGAACAGGTTAATCATTGCTCAACTTTGCTCCTCCAAGAAACCAGAATTGATTTATATTGAAAAGGAGGTTGAGCTAAGAGCTCTTGAATTTGAAGCTGAGGTCTTTAAATTTTAAGTTTAAAACAAGAAGTAGAGTGCAGAGATAGGAGTTTTAACATAAGTTGAATTGGTTGAGGAAGATAAGGAACAGCAACGAATAGAAAAAATTAAAACATTTTAATGTGAAGACTGCTAAAATTTCTTCTCAACTGAGTTTAGCTTGAAGAGACACATCAAAGAGGTACACTCTGGTAGAGCTAAGATCTACTTCAAGCATGATAAAGTAGATGGTAGATATTAATGCACTACCTGCATGAAGTCTTATACTCACTCAGCTAAAGTTAAGAGACATATTCAAAAGCATCATTTAAGCGAATTCCTGATTAAAGATGAGGAAACTTAATAGCTTGTACCTGCTAAAAGAAAAATAACTCTCTTGATTCACAAATAGAGCAGTAGGAGAGACTTAAGAGATAGAAGCGGTTTGAGTCAATGAACCAACCAGCAAATGGTATGTATATTGCATGCTTATAAGAGAGAGCAATGTATATACCTGCATTAAATGCGGTCGACATAAGCAGCTGTATTGAAAACTATTTGAATATTGACTTACCTAACAAGGTAAAACTTATTGTTGTTGATGAATTCGCTTACAAGGTATATCCATTCAAGTATCTCATAAGAACGAGCAATATTATAATGAGTTTGCAAATTAATACATAGTACTGAGAGAGGCTTTGAAAAGATAATGCAAGAACTTAGCTGAGCTTGACGGAGTTATACTTGGTCATGGTTTTATTGCTTTGAGACTCAAGAAGTTTGAAATGACTCTAAGGTATCTCTACCATAATAGATATCCTGATGATTTGAATGAGATACTCACAGATATGACTAAGGGTGTGAAAGAGCTCCATGATCTAGAGTATGTTCATAGAGATTTGAAGCCAGAAAATGTAATGCTAAATCTCTGCCCTTTAGAAGTAGTAGTCATAGATTTCAACAGAGCAATAAGACAAGAGATAGTGACTTTAGCTAAGGTTTTAGGCACTCCAGGATACTTCCCTATAAGAGAGAAATGGACAAATGGCTCTGTATAATGGGATGTTTGGGCGGTAGCTGCAATTATCTTAGAGTGCGATATGGAAAGTATGTCATACTTTGGAACAAAACATGAGAAATAATCAATAAGTTTGGCTGCTAAACATATTAAGCAAGATGAAATATGCAATGAAATTAAGAAGATAGTTGAGATGGTCATCGTAAAAGCTCCAGCATATCCACGATAATCATTAGATGATATGCTAGAACAACTACAGACTGCTAAATTCAAGAGGTATCACAAAGATAAGCAGATAAAATTTGTTTGAATTAAATACAGTAATACTCATTAAATATTCATTAAATTCATAAAAAACCTGCATTTTCTCTACTAACCCCAATAAGACCCCAACTATACCCTACAAATCAAAGCACTTATAAACCTCACTAAGGGATTTTGGGGTTTTGAATAAGCGCCATCATTCAACGATTGATGAAGAACCTGGCCATGCTGATGCAGAGCTCCCACTACATCCCCCTTCAGTTCATGCAGAGGTTCAAGACCGCCCTCACCAAAGATATCATGAAATCACTGATGGAGGAGTCATCAAAATTCAGATCTAAGGATGGAGAATGGGAAGAAATCAAGGACCAGGACAGGGAGAGGCAAGAGCAGCTAAAGACTTTGAGAGAGAAGATTAAAAATTTGTGAAGTGAATCATTGTATTGATTTAATTTTCATCATCTACAAAAATCTGGAAATAACTCTATTGGGGTTTAATAACGATAATTTAAAATAGAGTTTATGTTTAGTTACTGGTAGATTACTCATTTTTAATCGTTATCAAGCAATTCTATAAATGCTATAAAGTTATTTATATTATAAGATAAATTATGATATAAATTAAAAAATAATCCAACATTAATAGCTTTTAAATCTTAAGAGCTATACTATAAAAATTATTAAACCCGTAGATTATTTTATAAGCTTTCATCAGATTATTAACAATGTTTTATTAAATAAAATATAATCAATTTCTAATGAATATATATTGTTGATAAATATGAAAGTATCTAATTAAAATATATTAAAATCATATTTAAATCGTTAGGAAGAAATGATAAAGGCAGCAGAGGAGAGGATTCCATCAGTATTTGCTTCTCTGGTGTCACTAAAACCATTTAGGATTTTCCTGATTACAGTGATATTCAATGTTTATTGTAGATAGTCTTGCCTCCACATAATTCAATTCCAAGTAAATTTCTTCAAAGAATTCCCGTAATTCGCTTCATTTTGATTAGTCGTGTTGTTGAAATGGGCCATATTTTAATAAGAATTTAATTCTGAACAGCTTCATTGAATAGTTCTTAAGGCAAATCTCTTGTTACTTTCATTTGTGGTATTTTTATTAATTAAATATGTCAGTATTTCCTCATTAATGTACAAATATATAACAATAGATTATTTTACTATCTCTCTGCTATTATATATGTTCATTAGTTTATTAAAAAAAAACATATTAATTATTATTTAATTGTTAAATCAAAGTTTTTGACTAAACTCTTTAAAAACCACAAAAATCCTTTAATGGTATCATTGTTGAAACATTGCAGATATATTTTCATTAATTTATCTCTCCAATCGGTTTATTTTCGAATCTTCAACTCATTATTTTGTATCACATTGGCTAGGCTAGTTAAGCTTTCAATTTATATAATATGAATATTATACATTTAAAGAGTCATTTCAAATCATTCAATAGTCATTTTTGATAGCTTATAGTTGGATTTCATGAATGGAAACGCTTTATTTTTAATTTAGAATTAACTATTTAATGTTCAATTGAACAATATACTTAATATATTTTCGTATTCTATATTAAACGTTCACACATTTTCTTTTTAGGCTTGAAAATAAATAATTGAATTAGTTATCTTGAACATTCATTACTTAATCTAAATTTTATTACTTTACTTTTAATGATACTCAGTCTTCACTATTTAATTAATAATGTTCATTGTTTCAAAGTCATAAATCATATTTTAACGAATAAAATTTATTCCAGGATCCTTGGCACTCTTATCTCGCTAAGCAGGATTCTATTATTGCTTCTTTGAAATTTCAACAACAACTCTTGTAACTTAATCTAGTAAATTATCAACTTCAATGACAGAAATGGGATCAATTTAAGATTTATTAATTAATGAAATTATATCAAGTTAACTTTGAATTGAATATAATCATACTTATATTGATATATTATTAGATATTTATTTTTAATTAAAATTTAAATGAAATAAGTAAAATTCATGTTTAACTGCATGGAGTCTTTTTCAACTGACCAATTAAACAGATCAATATAACTATAAAATGGAGGAACTTCCTTTAACTTATTTGAATGTTGATAAGTCTTTTTCCATTTTACTCATTTTACTAGTTTATTATTAATGAGTTTAATTTAAAAATAGATTTGCATGAGTAGAAAGCTGAGCACTAATGATTAACTTTGCACCTTTAGATTTTGCTCAGATTAAGTGAATTTGTCCATAACTTGCAGTTTATCTGTAGATCTTTTAAATTGATTATCAATTTAATCAACATCTGAATAGAATTGTTAATGAGAATAAAAGATATCAAAATATGCTTGCATTTGTGTATAAGCAAGGCTTGCAAGTAGCAATCAAAGCAAATAAGTGAAACTTAATCAAAATTATAATCATAAGAAACTGTAAAGTAAATAAATTGCTGTTATAATAAAAGAGAAGGTGAAGATTTTATTTAATATCCATAATAGTTGAATTCTGGGTAAGATTATTGATATAATATTGGATGAAAAAGTGATAATCTTGGAGTAGTTCTTGCCAAAAGTGCGTTAAACCAATAAGTGGAGAAATACTAGACAGATTATCATACCTCGAAACTAGTATTATAGATTACTTTATTTTATAAATTTTATTATAAACATGTTTTATTTAAATTTGGTGGCTATTAAATATAAAATCAATTACTAATAAATTAAATAAAAAGCTATTTAATTTTAGAAAGATAAATTTAAATATGGAACTTGATTTGTAAATTGCATATTAATAAATTTTCACTTTAATAAATCAACATGACCCCAGATTTATATTAATATTTGAATACTATTATCATAAGCACTAATTATATAGTATTAATAATTGTTGAAATGTGGCTATGATGTCAATATTTAACTTAACGATACGATAATAAGTGAGCGCACCCCTAAATTGAATTGTCATTACAACAGCTACATTTTGTTGACTTTAAAATTGTTTCCTTTGCTAATTTTACATCATTTATAAAACAATCAAGTTATTGATTTTAGATGCAATCAACCATTTTACATATCACCATTTTAAAGTTAGAGAAATGCTTCACTGTATTTAAAAGGCTCATCATTTATATTGTTCTCTCTAAAATACATAAATACTTACTGTTTTTTAGGTATTTGGTAAAGTTTTATTAGCCATTTTATATATTAAATCAAAATATTGTGAGCTTAGATGTATAAAAGAGCAACTTTATTTGAGTTATGATACACATAGTTTTATGCAAGAATTTTAAACAAAATAAGTGATATAATGTTTACTATTAACACCTTCATTAGGATCCATTAGTAAGAACTTCCCAAGCAGATAAGCATCAAAATATTAACCTATAAAAATCATTTTGACATTCAAAAATTCAAGAGTAAACAATAGTGTTAGTAATTGGAAAAAATATATAACTTTTGAATCAAAATTGTAGTACCTAATGGGTTCTATACATTTATGCTAGAAAAGCTTATTTCGCAGGATAGTGTGGATCAGTGAACAGGAAATCATTGAGCCGACCCCGCTTCAATTTATTGGAATTCATTCACTTAATTATCGGAAATCGGCTAAAGTTAGACAGAGCACACAGTTTTTATTGACAATATATTACTACGCTTATTCTCAAGATCTATTAATACTTTTATTAATAAGCAAGTTAATTAAAACATAATTCTTTAATGTTCTCCTCTCCTCAGAAATTTATCTTTCTCTTGGCTTTCATTCCTTAGATTACTCACAAAGATTTGAGCTAAGTCCAATTTGCCTAATAATTTATACGTTTTATCTTGGCTTAGACAGAATAAAGTGATTTAATAAGTAAGTCATAAACTTCATTTAAATAATATTCAATTGACAATAATTATTAACACTACTTCGAATTAATAAGTAATGATCATTATACTAGTAGAAAAATAGAGTTAAGAAAGCAACACTTAACCCAGCCCTCCTTTAAATGATTGAAATAATATGCAATGATACAGAAGAAGGTTAAGAAGGACAAAGCATTAAACCTTAAACTCCTCACTCATCTAGAGATTGATAAGTAGTTTAACTTGCTACTTCAATAGTATCTAATATCAATTCCTCAAGTTGATTGCATCATTTTACTCGCAATGTCTCATCTGCACCAGAGGATTATTCGTAGCCGACTGGTGGAATAGTATTGCAGAATGCTAAATGTGTATATATGATAGATTTTAAAACTATGAGATAAACAATTAATAACAAATAACAAGATTATTTGTATTAAAAAAAATAGATAAATTAATTAAATTATAACATATATTATAAAAATACTCTTTCATATAAATTTGATATCTAATTGAATTACTTAATCTACTGTATTTTATTGACATTTCTAAATTCAATATCTTTTAAAAGTGGCTTCGATTTTCAATTTAATTTATTTGAGTAATTGAACTCTATTTTATAGTTATTTTGGAAACTGAGCATCAGGATAATGTCACGCTTCTTCACGATGCAGCAAAACATCTTCTTAAATGAGGGTAGCATGAAAATATATACAATTATTCGACTTAAGTGGTTCATTCTTGTTCCTGATGAGCAATATACTTACTCTCTACATTAAAGGGAGATTGTGTAAAAAGAGTTTTGTTGTTACATGGTTTCTGATATCAATCTTCTTTATTATTGATATAACTTTTCTCTAAAAATGATGTATCAGCTGTTAGATTTTTGTATATTTCATTTTGAAACCATAATCAAATCAATTTCCAGAGAGGCTTAAGTTCTAATTACTTTTCCAATCAATGATAATAATATAATCATGAATTTCATTAGTGCTTATCCATTATGATATTTTCAGTATTGCTAACGAAAAAGCACATAAATTGAGAGATGGGATTTTACTAGTGCCACCACGACATTCTTCATGCAAAATCCTACAGAAATAGGATCTCTTTCACAACCTATATCTTGAGATATAAGAGTATTATTGATTATCAGATCTTAATCTGCCATTTACCTAATATTTTACACTTATTTTAAATGTTGTTGTATTTATTTCATACCACGAGCTTCTTATAGGCTGAAGCTTTTCTTTATATTTAATGTCGCTTTCATCTGATATTAGTATGAACTCCTCATCGATGAACTGTAGGTGACTTGGTAAATCTAGATTAGTTTAACCAGACTTTGGAAGGAGATTTATAACTTTTCAACAAACTGGCTTAGGAATTATGAATAATAAGCAGAAAAGTTTAATTAAAAATGAAAAACTTAATATTTGAATATAATTACTAAATATTTTTAATGGAAATGTGTAAATTGTAACAGCTAATCATCTTTGCAGTGATTCTCATTGATATCTCCAACCGAATGAATTAATTTTTTATTATCCCTATCTTTCTATTGTTCTTTGCAGTGTTGAATTAAGTTGATTAGCACGCTAACTGGATAAGACTTAGCTTTTTAAATGATTTAAAGATATTAAAATTGTAAATTACAAAAAATTGATGAATGCTTAATGACACCATCTTTATCATTTAACTTTTCATTTTCATTTTTAAAGTAATTTAATAATTTATATATTATATTATATTATATTATATATTATATTATATATATATTCCAATATTAAATTTTGAATCTTATGCCACCCTTGATTCTCACTAACGCTTCGTTTTCTTCTCATCCATTCACATTTTCATCCACTCGGATACTTCAAATGCTCCTCTATTCTTCTTTGAACCAAGGGTACCATGCTCATGTGTAAAGCTTCAACGCCTAATTAAAGAGAGAACAGCAGAGAAAACATAATTTTTCTTTTTCTATTCTTCATTCACTTCATCTGGTTATGTCAGCAGCCTCTTCCGGAATTAGGTTGCCTAATCATACGTTCACAAGCCGATGCAGCAAAGTCTCATAGAATACGCAAGCACCCACGTATTCACTTATCTAAGAATCGCTAAAATCGTCGTTATTGCCTTAGATGGTCAACTTGTCATTGGCTCAGAGAAAACCAGGAGTGCTCAATAACATTATTGGTTTTGTTATACTTGTAATTTTAAGACTCTTCATCTCATATACTCTAATGATTGCTTTTCTTTGTATCTTTTGTTTGTGAATGGCTTGGTATGAGCTTTAGTGTCATCTAGGGAAGATGAATTTTATTGTATTGATGGACTTTATCTGCATTATGTTGGTATGACATTTAGACCTATTTTATTTTTCGTAATCTACTGTTTAATATATTATTTATTTAAGGTAAGCTGTACTAATATTAATCAAACTTATAATTAATCTTAAAGATTTGTTATTAATGACAAAAGATACTCATCAATTTATCTAAAATTTTAAAACAAATATTTCAATTCAAATAAAGTTTAATAAATTTGAATCAATTTAACTTATTGCTAATCCATTTAATTTTATACTTATATGTATATTGTTAATCAATTACTCAAGAGCATTTTTGTATTACATAGATTTTCTTCTCAAAGAAAATAAAAAAAAAAATATAAAATTCCATCCTTTAGATTAATAAAGTTTGATGATAGAATATTAATTTTTAATAATTTTGTTATATAAATAATGGTATAGCATAATATCATTTTAAAACAATGATAAAATTAGAAATTAAATCATACTACAAAACCATAAATAATATGTCAATAAAAAGATTATATAATAAGCATTCAATTAATATTAAATCTTCTTTTTTTATGTTTAAAAAACTATAGAAAAATAATAATTATACTTTAATAATTAATATATAAAAGAATTTTAAATTTGGGAGAAATGAAATATAAATACACAAATAAACCCCATTAGGTATATATAAATTGGAGAGATAATTTATATGCACATAAGTAGCATTACTTATTTAGGTAATTTAACTGAAGAAATCTATAAGTATTGCAGGACTCTTCAAAGTGAAGGAGTAGTGTATAGAAACAAAAGAGATGAACTTAAATTCCTACTAATGCTGGAGCTACCATGGTTAGACTGCAAGCCATCGTGAGATTGATGGAAATGCTTTCCTTCCTTTTTGTTTAAGTGGCACATTTAGTTTTAGGGTCTTCGCTCTTGATCGTAACTTTCAACACATCCCACTTTCTATACGTAAGCTTCTTGATGTAAGAATGTTGATATTTTTGTCTGAATGTTGACATTTATGTAGCTGCTCAAAAAAAGATCCTTAAAGATGAAGCTTATAGGAACTCCATTGATTTTACAGCGGTAAGGAATAGCACAGCCTTAGCATCAGTTTCAAGGCCTCTAACTGCTCTATAGCCTACAGCAGTAGTTTAATGAACTTCTTCAGAATATTATCAAAATACTAACATTAGGATATTAAGGCAGTTTTGGAATTTAGGAATTGCAAACGAAGTAAGGGTCGAACTTTAAAATGGTAGCATGCCAGATGTACCACGTAATTCTCCATGAAAAGACTCAGGGAGATGAAATCTCCTACTCAGACATCTATCCTTTAGCTGATATAATCGAACATCCGGTTTTCTCATGTTATGCCAGAGCCATTTAGCCAGGCACTTGTTCTCATGTCTTTTGTTTTTTCTCGAGCTAAAGTCACGGGCTTCTTGCATGCAGATGCTTTCATTTAGAACTTTGCCTCTTTCCTCTCTTGCTTATCTGAACTCCTCTTCGATGAAGTGGATTAGCCTTGGCGTTTTCCTAATAACATCATTAGAATTTCTAGTGCTTCAGAGCTTTGATGTGTCTTCTTCGCACCAAAGGGAACATGCTAAGTTGTCAGGAGTATCAATGCTGATTTATGATTGAGTATCTGGTGATAAAAGACATTCTATCTCTCTTACTCTTGCAATCCTTGTGCTTAATCCTAGCATAATCAACTTGAATGTTTTCGAAATATCATGCCCAGTTCGTTTGCAATGCTACGAAGAATAACGTGAATAATGCCAGTAATCACCTCACAACTGCCCAGAGAGTCTTAAATATTGTCGGTCTTGCAAGAGCTACAAAGGCACTCATGCTCTATGGCAATCATGTGATTTTGAAGCTTGTATTGACGTGATAATCGAAGAAACATACGTCTAAGCCTCCACTCTTCTCTTCCCATGATTACATGCATATTGATCTCCCGACTAATAGTACTTTCTCAGAGATGAAACCAATGGAAGTCACTAGTACTAGTAGTTTATTTCTTTTCATCCTGAATTAGATTATTATTTAATGGTGGCTGTCATTTAAAGCTTTTAGTAATAGCGTAATATTAAGAGTAAAGTTTAAATCATATGAGTCAATTAATCTGGTTGATTTTTAATATAAGATTAAGGGCATATTTATATAAATATAATATACTGTGGTTAATTTCTCTAAGCAACCAAAGATTATATAATAATTAAAATACAAAAATTAATATGAATTCAAATATAAAATAACAACTTCCTTATCACATAAAAATTTACTCTTTTATATATAAATATTCTTCCTTTACCAGGTTTAAATATATGTATATATAAAAATAAGTCATATATAATCATTTAAAAAATTAAAATGAAAAATATATTAATTAAATAAAATAATGGATAAATAAAAGTACAGTAAATATCAGTACTAATATAATAAGTTACAGCTCAAATAGAGCATAAGCATAAATAATTTATTTTTTAAATAAAAATTTTGAATAAACTATTCATTTGGTTTTAGAATAAAAAATTAAATTCAAAATATTCTTAAAATACTGAACTATTTTTTATTAAAGTGTGCGCATGATATGTCAATATTTATTGAATATAGAATTATTTTGATTTATTCCTTCAGGGATTAAGCAAGTAACATATAATAGAACCCCATTGATATATATATATATGAAAAAAGTGACAAAAGGTAACATTGAATCTTTAATAATCAACAAATAGCACAATTAATGACAGATGTTTATTATAATTTGAACAAGCTTACAATTAAACACTAACAATTAACATTAAAAATTGATACTCTCAATCTAACTGAAGCTAATCGACCCTGCTATATCAATGAATGATATGGAATCAGAGCATTAAGCCTAATAGATCTAAATGGTGACCTTCCTTAGACAGTGATCTGATTTTGGATGATGAGAAGTACATGACCAGTACTAATGGCTTCCAGTAGTGACAAAAATGGGCCATTACTACCAGTGGGGAGCCCTCCAGGCATGGATGCAGAGGGAAGAGAAGAATGAAGGCTTAAACCTTTGTATCATCGATAATCACACCGTTTCAAGCATCAACATCACATGGTTACAATACAGCACTAATGGCATTGTATGGTCCAACGATCATGCGATCGTCTTTAACAACACTTACTATACTTATGACTCTATGGGCAGTTGAGAGGATAGTGAAAACATTACTTAGGTAGTCCTTGGTGCATTGTGAATTAGAAGAGCATGTTGTGGCAACGCCATTTGAGCGAAGGCCTTTAGCATAAACGCAATGTCTGAAAGAGTAATAGAGATTATTATTATTATTTAAAGCTGTACGGAATTAATACTGGGGCTTAAGCCAGCCAGATTATAATTAGATATTCATACTTGACTTTTGGCGATCCAGTTTCCTCTTTCTGAGGGGAGTTACCCCTATATGTACTCGACTAGTTTCACACCGTGCGAATAATAGAGATAGAAAGTCTTGTATTCACTGAATCCTTGGAAGAATTTCATGCTAATGGTTACTTACAATTAGATACTCTCTCATACACTGGTACTCTTAATTAAAGCAACTCACGAATGGTTTAGAAATGTTCAAAAGCAAAGAAATCAGCGTACCTCTCTGCTAAAGATGAGGCGTCGTAAGAATCCTTGGCCTGGCCACACTGGTAGTTCTGAAGCATGCTCTCGAATTCCTCCGGACAGAAAGGGAATTTGCCAAGAGCATCCCACCGCACACATGAGGAAGAGAACTGGCCACAAGAGGAAGAGGAAAAGCCTGGAGAGATCTGTAGGTATATTGTCTAAGAGATCATCATCATCGTTCTAACTGCCAAGGTAATGGTTCTCAGGGCGCTCGCTCAATGGCATAGGGTGGTCCCTCAAAAAAGAGATCTCTAATTATCTCGGACCCCAGCACAGATGTCTAAGTCGGATACCCTATCTCCGTAGATAATAACATGGAGAATCGATTGGTGCCCCTGGCCGCCCCCAGTACAAGATCTACCCGTCACTTCCCCTGCAATACTGGTTTGACAAAATGCCGAGAATTCAAATGTGGAGACCAGCCTCCAGCTGATGAGTTAGTCAAGGGGGAGAGGAGAGACTCGTGAGTTGGGGTGTTATTGAGGAGGGAAAGCCAGATAGGCGCGAGAGAAGAGACGATAACGATGGCAACTACAGAGGAGGATGCAGGGCTGGCTGTGGAGGGTGCAGAGATGACTGAGATGGCTTCAGAGGATAAAACTAAGATGACAGATGCCTTGGAGCTAGACGAAAAAGTGATTGATCAGAGATTATGTGTTCCTCATGATATACCCACCCCCTTAAAATACCCCATTTCATATCAAATTCCTTATCTTCAAGGTCTAAATCGATCTCCTTCATGTCATCTCGACATCAAAGACCCTATTTTATATATGAAATAGGATATAATATCAAATTGCTTTATTTCCATAATTGAAAACTTTTTCTTTAATATTTTTTTTTACTTATAGTAAGATATTTAAATACTATGGTAGGAAAAAAATTTTATAAAATTTTTTATCCCTTAAATCAACTCCATCCGACATAACTCGAAGAAATAGTATGATTAATTTTTTATGTTTTTTATTTTCTTATTTTAAATATCTATTTGTCCATTCTTCTTTATAAATAAAGAAAATAAAAAACATAAAAAATTAATCATACTATTTCTTCGAGTTATGTCGGATGGAGTTGATTTAAGGGATAAAAAATTTTATAAAATTTTTTTCCTACAATAGTATATAAATATCTTACTATAAGTAAAAAAAAAATTAATGAAGAATTTTTTCTTTTATGGAAATAAAGCAATTTGATATTATACCCTATTTTATAAAACTCCATTAGTATTATTATAGATAAATAGGTGGTAATAGAAATATAAATAATGTTGAAATATAAATCAGTGTTGATATTGTAGGAATACATTTGATTTGGGAAAAATTAAATTAAATAAAATCAATGAAATATTAAATTCGTGGCAGTTAACTTTCTGGAAACCCTCACATTATGGTACTTGTTCGATAGAGAATTATAAATCAGCTGGACTTTACTATTGCCGGTACTCCTCTATCACATCCCTGAAGCAAGATAAATCGACTTTAATTTTTGGTGATTTGTTTAGTTTATTTTAATGCCGAAATTAAAGTCAATTTATCTTGCTTCAGGGATGTGATAGAGGAGTACCGCCAATAGTAAAGTCCAGCTGATTTATAATTCTCATCGAACAAGTACCATAATGTGAGGGTTTCCAGAAAGTTAACTGCCATGAATTTAATATTTCATTAATTTTAATACATTTAATTTTTCCCAAATCAAATGTATTCCTACAATATTGATTTAAAACTTAAAAAAATCTCAAAGTGATAAATACCTAACAAGCAAATAGTTTTAATTATTTAAATTAATCAAAATTTTAAAATCCTTTAAATTATTAGATTTGGTTTTCCTCCATAACATGATTTTCATTGTTGATTCTTTTAAGTTTAAGTTTATCTCTTAATTTTATCCTCAGTTGCGTCTACTTCTCTATTTGTGTGACAGAAATACTATTTAATCAATAGGTTTTCTTTAGTTAAATTCTTTTACACTAAAAACTATTATTCTCAAATCTAAAAGAAAATCGAAGTAACAAAATCTCTCTTTAATCTAATTACTGAAATTTTCAAAATGATATATTTAAAGTCAAAATATGATAGTAAAACTACAACATTAATACTTTGTTTAAATTGGAAAAGTAATAATTTAAATTTATTAAGGAAGAATTCGAATTTCTTATGGGAAACTCTTTTTTTAGAATAAGTTTGAAATAAATAATATGATTAATCTACTCCAATAAAGTGTAATAATAGATTTAAAATTTTTTTAATATATTAATTACTGGGCTGACATCTTGATTTTGGGTGAAGACTAGGTAATAGCGAGAATGGTTTTTTACGAGTTTTCTACTTCATGACTGCCACGTCAAGGAATTTGCCACGTCAACTTACTCAGATATGTCGACGTCACGATTAAGATTGATGGTTCGATTTTAGTATTAAACAGTGATATGTTAAATTTATTTGATTTTAATCATTAAACACAATATATTATTAATTATATGCTTTTATATAAAATAGGGTCTTGAGTGTCGAGATGTCTTGAAGGAGATCGATTTAGACCTTGTAGATAATAAATTTGATATGAAATGGGGTATTTTAAGGGTGGGGTAGGGGGTGGGTCGGGTATGGGGTATGGGGTAGGGTGGGGTAGGTAATCTGGTAGGACAATTATTGAATTACACTGGAGAGATCAGCAATGGAGGAATCCCAGGAGGCAGAGGAGGAGCTCGGAAAGATTTAGATGACAAAGAAGCAAAGAGGTTGTATGACTAGGCTGACAAGGCTAAAACCAAAAGAAAAAAGATATTGCAGCTAGGCTCAAGGACAGGTCAAAGAATATACAAAAATCAAAAGCACATAAATGAACAGCTAAAAATATACAGCAATAAACAAAACAATGTGAATGAGGTAAAATATTAACATTAAATATACACTGATTCGCATTCAATGTTACTTTTTGCATAGTTGGTACCTTTTTCACATATATCAATGGGTTTTTATTTATTTGCAGTTATGAAAATTAATCAATTCTCAAAATATAATTATCTGCAAGATTTAAAATAAACTGATTAGATACTTCAACTTTATTAAAATTTCTATAGTTAATTAATTACTGCATAGATATTATAAATTATTGAAATCATATAAATATGAATATTTATTTCAATAATAAAAAATCAATATTTTAAAATAATAAACAAAAAAATCAAATATTCTATCTTATTATGATTGTAGAATAATAACCTATAAAATGATAATAAAAAAATAATATTAAATAGTATATATCAAAGAAACTCCATCTTGTAAGTTAAACAGCCTCGTTGATCCAGTTAAACTAATTTCATAGTTACAAATAAAATTCCTATTGTGCAATTGATGGTGTTTCTATTAATAAATTAATAAGATTTCATACAATTTTTTAATTTCAAGTATTTAAAAGATTCAAATTGATCTTGTTATTAATACTTTTAAATAATTTATAAAATAAATAACAAAAGATATAAATGTTCCTTTAACAAAGGAAAAGCTTTATATTTTAATATAATTTAAAAAAAAGAAAAAAAGAATGAAAATAAAAATAAAGAAACATTATTAAATAACTACAAATTATAAGAAATTGATTTATTTAATAAAAAACGTCTAAATTGTTAATGTTAAAAAAGTTAAATTAAAAAAAAGATTTAGTATTATTGAATATACTGTATAATAAAAATAAAATCTACTAAAAAAAAATTAACATAAAATAAATTATTTAGTTATCTTACAATAAATAATTAACATAGATTGAATACATTACATTAAGATCATTTATATAATAAAAATATAATACAGTATGTGAAAGAAAATAATTAAAATTCACGATCCTAAAAACTGCTCAAATTTGCCAATTCTGCCAATTCAAACTGTATTTCATAATTTTTATAAATTATTATATTTCTATCAATTTTTGAGTTTTACCATATTTTGCAGTTTTTGGTAGGTTTTTCGGGGAAATCTTTTTAAACATAAAACCCCAATGCTATTATTTACAATTTTTTGTAGACGTATAAAATTAATCAAAATGCAATAACTTGAAACTTATTATGATATAACTCTCACTTCACAAATTGTCTAATCTCTCTCAAGGTCTTGAGCTGTTCTTTCCTCTCCCGGTCTAGGTTTTTGATCTCTTCGCATTCTCCATCCTTTGGTCTGAATTTCGATGCTTCCTTCATCAACGAATCTACGGTGTCCTTGGTGAGGGCGGGCTTGAATCTCTGTAGGAACTGAGGTTGGAGGTGGGGGGCGCTCTGCATCAGCATGGCCAGGTCCTTCTTGAATCTTTTCATGACGTAATCTCTTCTCTTCTTCATGAGCTTTCCCACCTTCATCTTGACATCGTTTTGGGTAAACTTAATGCATTTCTTGGTTAGGTCCCTCTCCACAGTCTTCTAGAATTCTTACTCAAACAACCACATGCGCGCAGTTTTTGCATCCAAGCATAGCCAGGTGAGAGCTATTCCTGCTTCTTTGTGGTAATCCTCGTCGATTCTGTTCATGTAATCTTTGGTAAATGGCAGCACTTTCTGTTTGTCAAGTCCAGCTTTCAGCTCCAGTATTTTGTCGCTATACCCAGGTCACTCCTCAATTCCCTTTCTAGCTAATCGTACTCCTTGTTCTCCAACTTCTTCAGCGCATTCTCTCTCTTCTTGTCAAACTTGGCATCACGAGCAAGTTGGGTTTGCTTCGCAGCTTTGTTTAACTCATCGCGATCTGAAGTAGCATAAGGACTAGCAGCGTTCTCACTTGTGGGGGTTTTCTTATGAGTTAGCTGAGGTTCCAGCTTTGTTGCTCTGTATAGAGCTGAGCCTTGACCGAGTTTCTTGCGGTCTGCCTTTCTCACCTTGTTGCGATTGCTCTTCTTAGGTCGCTGCTTTCCTGAGCCAGCTCTCAAGCACAGGCCTCTCAATGTGAATTCCCACTCTCTCTTGAAATCTTACATCATCTCACGAGGAGGATTGTCAATGACTAGCTCCACGATCTGCAGTTGCTCAATGCCTTGAAGCCATTCGTTCACCAGCTTCTTGTCTCTTCTCAGATTGATGGGTCCTTTCTCAGCAGAGTCCATGATATACCATTAGGTTTCAATTTTTACGAAAGCCCCACAGTGCAGCTGGCTCTGGTAGAACTTATTGGAGTTGAGGTCGAAGGTCTCCCTGGTCTTGAGCTGGAAGAGCGCCCTCTTCTTGCCTCTAAGTTGCACACTGATGAAGTCGTTAAGTGATGAAACCCCTTCCGCTCCAGTGGTAGCGAGATCACTCCCAGATAAGACGTGAATGATCTCAGGGCTGTACCAGCTGGATGTGTCGTAGTCATAGAGTAGCCTCCTCAAGTTCTTGAATCCCACACCGTGCTCCCAGAGGAACTCGGGCTTCTTGGTCTTGGTCATGTGGCAGCGCGATTAATACAGGCACACAAACTTTTCGACTGAATCAAAGAGTGGACCCTCCACATACAGATTGATAGCATGTATCATCCAGGTATAGGATCGTTAGCTCATCTTGCCACAGTGCCAGAGGGGCTGTCTGAAGAGCTTATTGAGCGGGAGTTGCTTCACGTTCTTGTACAATTAAGTGCACTTAAAACTCTCCACCACCTTCTTGAATCGCCCATTGATAAATTAGTCCTTCGCTTCAAGGAACACAGACGCGTAGTTGATATCTTCGTCTGAGTAGTATCCAGCCTCCATGTAATGTTGAATGTAGGAAGAGTAGTCGATTCCTGAGTCCTCCAAATGTTATTTCGTGCTTACCACGGCGCCGTGATCATCATCGTTGTCAAAGCCGATAAAGACTTAGGAAGTAGCTTCTGATTCCTCCTCACTATCTGTCATATTTGAGACTGATCCTTCCAATGGAGGCTTTGCCTCAGTATCTTGGTTGATGACTTGGTCTTTCTGAGCCTTGGTGCATATCAGTTGGTCTTCCTCTTCAATGTCTGCTGCTTCCTCGGGGTTGATCACAGAGTAATCATCTCTGTCAGTGCGGGCTCCCAGAGCCATCTGGTAGATCTCCTTGGCCTGAGAAGTGCTTTACTTAGTTTCGATGTAATACTTGGCCTTCATTCTTGCGGACAATCCCTGATCTCATAAGCATCCATCCAAATGATGCTTTCCACGCCATTCTTAGTAGTACGCGCCTTGAACCTCACGCTTCCTTTGCCGTAGTCTACCTAGGTGTCTAGAAACTGTATGATCACAAACTCATTAGCCTTAGCAGTAGACTTGTCAAACTCATCATTGATAGCAGTTGAAATATTCTTAGGAACTTTGCCTGAGACTTTCGCCATTATTTTAATAATTATAATTATTATCGGCTGACTGGAATTTTTATAATCTTGGAAAGATTCAGAAGTTAAAGGATATTAGAATATCAAGCTTAGGAAAACTTCACATTGGGATTTTTCAAATTGTTGAATTTTACAGTGAGCTTGTTGCAGGCGAATTCGAATGATTTCAGCAAGCCACCATAGTCTTATCGTACCTCGACGAGAGAGCACAGCCCGAGCTAGCGAGTTACAAATAACTGAACAGGCAGCTGTTTACCATAAAAAGATTATCCGAGGAATACTTTCGCTGATGACGGCAGGTTGTTGTAATATTCAAAATCACTCGACCCTCAGAATTCTCAAATGTCTATCAAACTCAAGTGATTGAGTGCAGCAGTGAGTACCCTAATATATGCGACCCTAAGCCAACGCATGTTGAGTTATTGAAGCTGGGTGGCCATCTCGAGGATGAGAGTTTCTGTGCGGTTACTATAAGGCTTTAAGTTGTCAAATAGACTTACTAGTTGGTGGTTGAAGCACTTGTAATACTAAAATGTCAGCCTTTTATGTACCTGAAGGCCTGCTCAATCGGGGCCATCTCGAACTGATATGGTCCCAGGAAAAGCAGTGGAAGCTTGAGTCGCTCAAGCCAGTCTAGCGTCAATTTGCTCTTATGATATGAGGCGTTATCAATAACAATGAGTCACCTCTCCCTCCCGTCTCGCTCTTGCTCATTCAGGTGCTCAACAAGCTTCCAAATGAACAGCAGGAAAGTGATGCTCTTATTGGTGCCATGATTAATCGTACTGATAAGGCGGCCATCACTAAAAACCGCGCTAATGATACTAACTTAGCTGAATCGCTGCTTGCAGGTCAAGATGTTGCGGTTGGACTTTCCAATCCAGGAGTAGTTACAGTTGTCGTTGCTCTGGGAGAATGGCTTCGTCGACATTGATGAATACCTTGCCACTATGGAAGTGGTGAATGAACTCAGCGGCAGCATACTAGCGGCTGAGTTTGCTGAGAATGCTATTGTGCTAAGGAGAGAGCTGGCCCACCTAACGATAAGACATGCGAAACTCATCCTTCAGATACTTAATGATCCGCTGTCTCGACAAAAATATGCCTCTCTCCCTTAGCAAGTGACTTTGGACCTCTCTCGATGTGATTATGCTCATGGGATTATGAAGAAATACACCAATCTCGCTAATAGTCCTGCCACCCATTCTGTGTGGCCGCGGCCCCTTCCTCATAGTGAAGAACTAGATTAACCCCTACTCCATTGATACATCAAGTAGTTTCCTCACCTTGTAGCAACTGAGTCCCAGCATATTTGAGATTTGGAGCACGCTCCTGCCTTGCTTGTGATAGAGCTCATCGCATGAGCGCTTGAGTTGACAGCATTGAGCTTCAGACCCATGTCTATAGCTAGAATTGCCTTGTGAATGAAACTCACTTGGGCTTCCCTGCGGCGAACCATTTGCTAAGTCATTCCATGTGATGCTGCAATTCAGAGTGTCTTATCTAGGAATCATCACTGAAGAACTGAAGTTCTCTTTAATCATGCTTACTCTACTACTGCCTTGTAAACCCAGATTCTAGAAGCCATCGAAAATCTCAAGGGCCTATAAAGCGATGCTCTTTACCTATTCTGGGTCCAGCACTGAATCAATCTGGGGATCTTCTCGGAGGCAGGTGCTCACAAACTTCTTGGAGTCCACCACCGTCGCTCTAATCTCGAGCATAGAAGTTTCTGACTCCAATCGTTACAGTCGTCTCTCAATGTCATCTGGAGTCGAGCAAGAAATACTAACTGGTGACTCCTGCAAAATGCCGCTGGTAACTAATTCAGAGCTAATAAATTAATTTGGCCCACTCCTTTGCATAGAGCAATGGCCTCTAGTAATCTTGTTGGATTCTTAATCAAATCTCCCTGAATCCATCGAATAAGGAAAGTAAGAGTCGATGCGGCTCCTACATATGTTTCGGTTCATGAGTCCGCTTGGCTCAATAAATCCTGAGTTTTTTAATTAGATAAGGCACTAAAATCTTATGCCAAAGCACCAAACTCTAGTGCTTCCGCCTAAGTTAAAATTATACTACTCTAGTGCTAAAGTGTATCAGAATAAACCCTTATAAATCAGGATTCTTGGCACCCTAGTCTATGACAGTCGAGCTTGTCTCTCTGTCAACTGCAATGATTTAGATTAAAATCATTAAGTTATGGAAGATAATGCTTAACAGTAGCAACTGGACTATCACGAGATCAATTCAAAAGTCCAGAGCAAGCGTGATTTATACAACTTTATGGCAATTGAATGCTAAGCTCACATCCCTCGATACAAGCAGCTCAACTCCTATTTCCTGTCTTAAATACTAAAGGGCGAGAAGAAGGCAAGCTTATAATTACGAGTTTTACTGTTATATAGTACATAAGGCGTGATCAAGTGAAGGTATCATGTATCCCAATGCTGGTAGGGTTGGCTGTTTCAAACCTATTAGACCTTGCTGTGCAACATGCTGAGCCTCTGGAATACCTTCCAGATTAAAGAGATTGGAATCGCATGGACCGCTAGTGGTTGGGAGACATATTGTAAACAATGAGGCAAGAAGAGCTTTAAGGAATGATTCGTGAGGCTCAAAATCAATCAGCCCAAAAGCAGCAGTAGAGTCAGGGGACATCAGTGCAGATTCGGTCAGAGTTCCAGGAGGCATTCC
>ARYC01019400.1:0-10236 GCA_000711775.1 Oxytricha trifallax | reverse complement strand
CTGTCTCGACAAAACAATGCCTCTCTCTTTAGCAAATGACTTTGGACCACTCTCGATGTGATTATGGTCAAGGGATTCCGAAGAAATACACCAATCTCGCTAATAGTCCTGCCACCCATTCTGTAAGGCGACGACCTTCTCCTCGTAGTGAAGAACTAGATTAACCCCTGCTCAGTTGATACAAAAGCAGTTTCCTCACCTTGTACAACTGAGTCCCAGCATATGTGAGATTTGGAGCACGCCCCTGCCTTGCTTGTGATAGAGCTCATCGCATGAGACTTGAGTTGACAGCATTACCCTTCAGACCCATTTTTATAGCTAGAATTGCCTTAAGAATGAAACTCACTTGGGCTTCCCTGCGGCGAACCATTTGCTAAGTCATTCCATGTGATGCTGCAATTCAGAGTGTCTTATCTAGGAATCATCACTGAAGAACTGAAGTTCTCTTTAATCATGCTTACTCTACTACTGCCTTGTAAACCCAGATTCTAGAAGCCATCGAAAATCTCAAGGGCCTATAAAGCGATGCTCTTTACCTATTCTGGGTCCAGCACTGAATCAATCTGGGGATCTTCTCGGAGGCAGGTGCTCACAAACTTCTTGGAGTCCACCACCGTCGCTCTAATCTCGAGCATAGAATTTTCTGACTCCAATCGTTACAGTCGTCTCTCAATGTCCTCTGGAGTCGAGCAAGAAATTCTAACTGGTGACTCCTGCAAAATGCCGCTGGTAACTAATTCAGAGCTAATGAATTAATTTGGCCCACTCCTTTGCATAGAGCAATGGCCTCTAGTAATCTTGTTGGATTCTTAATCAAATCTCCCTGAATCCATCGAATAAGGAAAGTATGAGTCGATGCGGCTCCTACATATGTTTCGGTTCATGAGTCCGCTTGGCTCAATAAATCCTGAGTTTTTTAATTAGATAAGGCACTAAACTCTTATGCCAAAGCACCAAACTCTAGTGCTTCCGCCTTAGTTAAATTTATACTACTCTAGTGCTAAAGTGTATCAGAATAAACTCTTCTAAATCAGGATTCTTGGCACCCTAGTCTATGACAGTCGAGCTTGTTTCTCTGTCAACTGCAATGATTTAGATTAAAATCATTAAGTTATGGAAGATAATGCTTAACAGTAGCAACTGGACTATCACGAGATCTCTTCAAAAGTCCAGAGCAAGCGTGATTTATACAACTTTATGGCAATTGAATGCTAAGCTCACATCCCTCGATACAAGCAGCTCAACTCCTATTTCCTGTCTTAAATACTTAAGGGCGAGAAGAAGGCAAGCTTCTAATTACGAGTTTTACTGTTATATAGTACATCAGGCGTGATCAAGTGAAGGTATCATGTATCCCAATGCTGGTAGGGTTGGCTGTTTCTAACCTATTAGACTTTGCTGTGCAACATGCTGAGCCTCTGGAGTACCTTCCAGATTAAAGAGATTGGAATCGCATGGACCGCTAGTGGTTGGGAGACATATTGTACACAATGAGGCAAGAAGAGCTTTAGGGAATGATTCGTGAGGCTCAAAATCAATCAGCCCAAAAGCAGCAGTAGAGTCAGGGGACATCAGTGCAGATTCGGTCAGAGTTCCAGGAGGCATTCCAGCGCTGTGTACATTTCAAGCGTAAGTTTTTCTTATATTCATTACCTTCTGAAGCTCACAAAGGCAAGGCCATTTCGATGCTTAAGGCAAATGCTAAGCGACGGCGCAGCAGGCAAGAATGCGAGGCGAGAAAGGATGAGGAGCTAATGCTGAGAGCAGACAAGCATCAGTACATGTTAGAGGTGAAGCGGTTGAAATCTGAATATAGTCAGCTTTCCCAAATGCAAAGACCTTAGTAGAATGCCAACCAGAGGACAGATCAACATCCCAATCCTCTTAACATTGGCTCAGCTCCTTTTGGCTCACAGAGTTTGAATCAAGCGCACTTCAATATATGAGGCTCTTATAAATGCAGTAGGGCGTTTCGATGAGTGAGCTCAAAATCTTATGACTTGAGGGTTGCTCCTACTTTTAGGAGCTGATAGTGAACTAATGCTGGAATCGAGTGTTCCGGAGGTCAAGGTACACTGAAGAATGCTGCAAGATGTCTCAATGGCCTTTAAGATAATGAGAGCTCATAGCGATGACTTTGAGCGAATGCAGTGTGCTCTCTTTGTAGTTCATCTAATGTTACGCCACTAATTGTATGTTGAGAGTCTTTGCTTCAAGAGTTGAGAGTGAATATTTTATTAGTATGTTTATGTTTATTTAGCCCTTAAGAAGTATTAGTTATTAAGCAGTTGCACTGTTGTGAAGTTGAATTACAGTATTAAGCGAGTGTTAGTAGTTAGGCGAGTGTTGATAAATATGTATTACGGTTCAGTATAGTGCTGTAGTTATCTCACTCACTTCCTTAATCTAGTGAGTAGTATATTTTGGCTCGTTATTGAGCTCATGATTGAATTCAGAGGCGATTAGGACGGAACAGCATGATTGAAATCATCGTCCTGTGTTGCTTAGCTTAGTGAATGATTAAGCTGCTCGAGTCTGTGTTTGAGTGGCGTTTTTGGTTCTTACTCTGATGGGAAGGAACATCAGGCTGTTGGTCATGGGATACTTCCAATGTATGAGAAGCTGCTCTATCGGCAGGACCTCTCTAGGTGATAGCAGCTCTTACTTTAGTTGCCTTTTATGTGAGATGTGAGCTTGTCTTGTACTGAACCCTGAGATGCCGATCGAACACTATTTCTTTAGCGTCACCCAAATCAATCACGAATGCTCTGCTCTTAACAATTTCGTGGATATTCCTTTGCCCGAGCAAGTCCACGTTCACTTGGAAATTGCTCACTCTTTATGCGTCTCTGATTGAGAGGAGCTCCTAAGGCATATCTTCTTGCTCTATCAACACTTGCGAAAGGCGGTAGAGATTTATCTTGCAGTTGCTCAGCACCCATCGACCTTGGCGTAGGAGCATTTCCAGGCACTCAATGTATTCTTCCAGTCTCTTATTAGTCCTCCATTATCTGAACTCGGCATGCCGCTTGCTATAGCTTGCTTGACTAATTTTCCTTTGCTTGATCTGTTGCATGGTCTTCAAGGAGTTTACGAGAATCATCTCAAGGCATAATGATGGCACTACATCCAGATCCAAGGGGGGCTGAAGCATCTCCCTCATTAGCTTCTCAACTATATCAATTGCTAAGCTGAGGGAGCTCATCATGCTTGTTTATTAAGCTATCATCTCGCGAACAGTCGTTCTGTGCTACTTCCTCGTATTAGTCTTTGAGGCCACATTCTTTAGAGTCATCTCCTTGCTTGAGATTTATTTGCGCTCTTCTGCATTAACGAGCTGATGAAGATCAAGCACGGCCCACTCTTCAGGCAGACTCTCCCTCTCGAATATCGTTTGGCAGCTGTCTTGCTTTTTGTACTTGAGCAGTTGCCTCCACTCTTCACCAGACCCTGAACAATCGAAGCCAATTGGAGCTTCCAAGGATTCTCTGCGTCTCCCACTTTAGTGAAAGCAATATGATTCTTTGCCAACTTGGTAAGGCTCCCTCGCAATCGATTCGTCTCAACGAGGATGTAGCTTAAGTGTTTGGCATACACGAGCTACTCGTCCTCTAATGCGATAAGTAAATCACTTGAACAAGTTGTTGCAGGACCTTTTTCGAGCTCGGGCTCTTGGGAAATCTCTAAGATTTACGTCGAAGGCTGAATGCTATCTAAAGCATCTCGGTGACAAATCTCCATTGAAGATCCATTCTATTCTTATTTAGTGACAGAGTTAAGTTTCCTGGAACCAAGATATTATCTTGAACGCTTCTTAGCTTAGTTCGATAGCACGCCATAGCCGACATAAAGCTGCTTCGTAGCCTCCTAATCTCGCATTCTGTTTTGAATACTTTAAGGTCGAGTCGTAGGGCCTTAGTAAATCTTTCTGGCCTTATCCACCAGCTTCAGAGTGCGTAGTCGGGGCTTCCAAGTTTACACATAGCTCTCATAGGATGCCAGTAGAAATCGTGAGGGGACCACTGTTGAATGCTTCGCTATTACTGCCGAGACTTGGTTGAGTATTTACGTTGCCACGCCTAGAAACTAGCTGGGCTCCTCCTTCAATTGACAGCAGGTGGTGTGGTTCTTGAATGGCTTCTGCTGGAATGCTCGCATCCTTCGAATGACTGGGACGCAATGATGGCCTTCGCTATTGATCTGGTTGGTGAGGGAAGCACTACTGAATGCGACGGTCTTCATCACACTTGCTATGGCGTCGCTCTAGTTAGCCTTCGTGTAGTATTCGTCTTGTTCATACTTGAATAGGGTGTTGATCGCTCTCTACAGGGACCTATCCAATCTTTTCTTTTCATTGTCTTGTTTTGTATATAGTCCACTCAGATAGTCATAATTTTAGTTTTATTGTTTAATAGGTGCATGCAACTAAGGCAGCAAATGTGAGAGTTAAGGCTTTGTTGCCATTGCTTCTTTAAATGTTTATTGTTTGTTTTCTTAGTGATTAGTGGGGCTCAGCTATTGCTCAATATATGACTCCCATCCAGACATTCATTGGCTTAAATGGCTTGGCGGCTCTTAGCCAACGTTATCTGGACAGCAGGTGTTCTTGAGATAATTGCTGGGACTCGCCCCCTGATCTGTTATCTTAGGTAATAGGTTACGTTGTGCTCCTTCCCTAAATCTCGCTATCAATTACTATTGTTTAAGCTTACCTGGTGAGAGGAGGCGAAGCATCTAAAGTAGGATCCAAGAAGTCACCGATGTTTTGGTAATGAGTCGAATCATCATGAGAGCCTCCAATATGGCGCCCGGCATCTTTCCTCCCCATTTTCACAGTTGCATGCAAGGCCTCGTCACTAGTTTCGAATAGGAGAGCGTGGAGCGCGTGCCGAGAATGCTACTCACCACGTGTCAGAGGGCCCCATGACTTTTATTCGCTATCTAAATGTTGCCGATGAGAATGTTTATGTGCTGTTTGAAAGATGTCTTTGTTAGCAGGGGGTCGTCGAACTCAAGATGGTCAAGCAGCAGATCCTCTGAGGGGTCCTCCAGCAGCTATGGCTCGTCTTGCTGGCTGAGCGGGGCGTTAGAATCAAGGAGCAGTAGGTTCATCTATTGGATTCGTGGGGTTGTTAGAGATTGTAAAGTATTATTATAGAGGGGTAGCAGTTTATAATAATTAAATAGGAGATCTCGTCATTTTGGTAGCTTTAGTAGAATAACCTCTACTACTACTACTACTGCTACAGGACCTTCTTCTAAATTACTAAAGCAACCAAATTAATATAATAATTTTATCTATCTTTATTAATTATTATCGTCACCCAAATCTTGTAAATAACAGTATTGGGGTTTTATCTTCTTAATAAACAAATCTCTCGATTTCTTAGCATTAAGGTTTTTTATATTTTTTATTACAAAACTTTCAAGCGGCTGTTCTATAAACATGGAAGCACTCAATAGAACTCTAAGATTTTTTCTCTAGCTCACTAACTTGTTCAAGTATTCTGCTAAAATTGAGCCTTCGTTGATAATCAGCTCGTCTAGATTATCAAATACGAACAAAATCCTCTCTCCACTCTTTATGTACAAGTTTAAATGATCCATAATTTCCTTATCTTACATGTCATTGTTTACATCGCTTTACTTAAATTAATTTTCTTTGCTAGTCTCTATGATATCTATTAACTCCATAAAAGTTTTTATTAAGTATTTTAATGAAAATAAAATATCTAAATGAAGTTTTTAAAAAATAAATTAAACAAAGCCTTCCTGACTCTTTTGAAATTCTAAAAATTTGCATATACGATACCTCCTGGGTAAGTGCCTCTTTCTGCAAGATAATTTGCAACTTTCAAGAGAATAGCAGACTTACCAGATCCTGGAATGCCAAAGACTTGAACGATTCTCGAATCTTCACTGAATAACTTTTATATACATTGATATGTATCGAGACTTCTAGGAACCCAGTTCGTCACATTTGGGGGTATTATTTTTAGTTTCATTTAATCATTGATGCATTTAGCATGTGATATTAAAATTAATATTATTTTAACAATTTAGCTTTTCCTTGTCTGACATATTCAGCCATCTCGCCAACTTTGCATTTATGGTTCTTTTTGTCTCCTTATACCATAAGCAAGTAATCTTTTGATTCGTTTTTAAGATCTTTAATAGAATCTAAATTCACAAGCGCCAACTAATAAATATTAAGCTTAAATTCAAAATTCTATTGAGCAAAACCATTTTTAACTGATAAGCATCACAAATGCTCATATTATCTTTGTAAACAGCTTGATAGAACTATCTTGCGAAAGTCACAGCTGCTCTATCATTCAGTTATTTTACTTAAAAATAATTTCAGGTTGAATGATAAAACTAATTAACTTAGTTCTTTCTCTGTTTTTACACAAATGACGTGTTCAGCTCCAGCCATTTAGAAAACTTTTCCAATGGCTTCTGAGTGGCAAGATGCAACAACCACAAACTTGAAATTCGATTTGTTACACACAAGCAATCTCTTAAGGTCATCAGCAAAATAAAGATGCGAGTTTCCTCCTTCTTGCCCTTCCATAACTAAAACATCTCCTTTACCAGTTACCTCCTTATGAAACTCGGCATGAGCTATATCTCTGAAGGTTTATCTTTGATTTATTAAACCATGCCTGTTTTACTTATATAAAATCAACCTATTTAGCCATTAGGAATTTAATTTAAAAATATTAAAGCCCTGAAAAATGTAGAGTTAGCGGCCTCTATCCTAAGACGTCATTCATGTTTTACTATGTACCTAATTGATATGAGTATCTAATTTCTTATTTAGTAGAATGAAGAGCGTCTTCAATGTATTCGAATTCTTCTTTGAAACTTATCTCATCCAACTTATCTTCCACCAAGAATTTGTATGTAAAATTAAAATCGTAATTCATTAACTATTTAAACTTGAAATTTATAAATCCCTTTGAAACTTCGAGGACAAGTGGGGAAGCAAATACATAAGCGAAATGCAGGGTGTTTGGATCAAACTTGCTAGTTTTTTCCATGCTAATCTACCTCTTTTTTTATGGCAATAGTTTTATAAAAAATATTTTCATTATATAATTTCGACTTTTAAGAATCTTTAAATGAAAGAATTTATTTTAATAGCTCATTACCTCCCAAACCTGCCCCAGTTTGCATTTTCAATATTTGGTTTTATCTCTTTCTCTGATTTAAAGTTGGAGCTAGTAAGTTATTCGAAGATATCTAGATAAATATATTTAAATTAAAACTATAAAGTAACAAAATATATGAGGAAGTTTCCTGTTCTTGACATTAAATTTTATTTTCTTGGCAGATATTATATAAGAAATATATAATCAGTACTTCATTTTCCTTCCCCAATATTAAACAACTATTTTAAAAATAATGTTTTCAATGAATAAAATTATCCCTATTTTATTTAAACATTAGAAACTATATAAAAAGGTAAATGTTTTAATTATTAATTATTGAGATTTTCATGACAAACATTGAATTTTAAATAAGATATTGATAAAAAAAACTACATATTTTTATTACTGGCTCTGAAACTACATTTTTTAGGGGAAGGAAACTTCCCTCCTAAAATATTGGATCTACAACTCATTGCCACTTGGGGAAATTAGCTACTATAGCTAAATTTTAACTTAAATTTAAATAAAGTTTACCAAATTAATAAAGATTACCAGTATTTATTGAGAGTAATTGATAAAAAATCAAAGTATATTTAAAAATGTATATTATATAAATTTATGCATACATATTGACAATATATTCATCCAATAAGTAAAAACGTCATATTCATCATTTGCTTAGACTTTTAATATTTATCATAGGAAATTAAACTATATCCTTATTATATTACTAATGTTTCGTATATATAACTACAGGATAAAGTATAATTTAGTATTCTAAATCGATATTTAAAAAGTTTTTAGATTATTATTTTTGAAGAAGTTAATTTTTTTCATAAATAAAAAAGTGAATGAAAAAATGCTTAAAATAAGTTTTTATTTTAATTTTTTTGTTATAATACTTATCTTTTTCCTTGTTATAGATTTAAGGTTTCTACGACTATGCCTGAATCAAAGACATTAAATCCTTTTCTCTATGAGTTCAATTGTAATTATTTTTTGGTAATATTTATTTTATGTGTATTTGCTGCATTATAAAGTACTTTATAGAATTGAGTTAATAATCAAATTAAATTATTTCATAATAATTTAGTTGGTGCATAAGTATAATAAATATGGAAATGCTAAATGCTTAAATAATTTATATAAAATATAATCATTAGTTTAAATCACCTGAAAATGAATTTTTATAAATTAAACAAAGAAATAGTATTCTTATTGCATTAAAAATATATTTCTTAAATCCCTAGAAAAAAGACAAAAGCAAAAAGTTATATATTTAAAGTTATGGGATTTTATTGAAGGTGGCCTTTCCTCGATATTAAATAATATAAAAAATATAAGCGAATGAATATTTAATCTAAATAAAATTTCATTATTATTATGAAATATCGTTAAGTCTTACCCCAGCAATTTTAGCTTCCTCTTCATCTTATTTATCTTCCTATGTTCCAATAACTTCGCTGTCGAAGTTTTCAATTTGAATCATCCCTCTGTTAAATACAAATTATTTCATTTAAAATTGTTTCTCATTTTAAAAAGAATATCATCTATAGTTCTTATTTTTATGAATATACAAAGTTATTAGAAGCTTCTGCATCATCCCCGAATTGACTACGAGCGCCAGGACTCATAATAGTCTAGTTATGAATGATTTGTGATGTGTCTTGCAAAATAAATGAACGATTATACTCGGATGCAGCGTTTAATATCACTGGCTCATCTTAGATAATAATAATCATAATTAAGCAAAATATATTAATTAATTTAAAATATATTTAATTATTAGATCAGTGGCAGTTGAGCCTCATAAAGCTCATTATCAATTAGTATATAGGGAGGTGGAAATTCAGTAATGTTATAATTTTTATTTACTTTAAAGAAAATAAACTTTAACTAATCCCTTGCAATATTTTTTTATAGCATAATCAAAATAAAACAAAAGCATGAAAATTCTGATAATTTCATAATCTAAATTATTAAATTTAAAGTTTTTCAAGTTTTTATTAAACAATTTTAATGGAATTTTCCAAATCTCACATAACATACCTCCTCTAGTATTTTTAAGGTTTTATCTTTTTATTCTAGGACATCGTATAACTCTGAGTATTTTTCTAGCTATTTCTTTATTCTCCCCTCTAAACCTCAAATTAATTTATATAACTATATTATTACAACTATAGAATTAACTGAAGAACTAAGTTTATCATTTAAGAATGGAAGGAAAATAAAAATAAAACAAATTTATTATATTTCTTTGAAATTTAATAAATTTTACATAATTTTAATGAAAGGAGGGGTCTATATTACGATCTTTCTCATCATCCTTTATTCTTGGTCCACAACAACTTTGTACTATTCCCATTTATTAATAATTGATTTTCAAAGTTTTAATCGATCAAATAAACCTTAAAATCTATGAAAATTAAGTTTTTTTAATTTCCCATATTATTGTTAAAATAAATAAAAATAGGAAATTTAAGAAATACAAATAAATCAGAATTATATTAGTAATTACAACTGTCATGAATTAGGAGTACCATTAAAACTAATTTGATTTAGATTTAAAATTGATTTAATTAATAAAGAAATATATATATTAAAAAGTGGTCAGGTGGTCTGGCCGGAGTTTTTGGTGGTCCACCGCAAGTGTATTATGTCATTCATGTATAATTACCAATGTTTATATTTAGCTAATATTGCGTTCACTCATTAGACATCTCTCCTCTGTGTCTGACCACTGACTGTGTGTTCTCAATCGGATGCCTTCTTGGCTCCCTGATCGGTTTGAAACCTTGAGTAAAGGAACCGGGCTACCATTGGCGCTGTTAACGGGAATGCCTCCTCCCCGCTTTGTGTCGGTATTTCGGATTGGCAAAGCAGACACCTCTATTTGAAAGCATTGGCATCTTCAGGTCCATCTTACTAAACGGCAGTGTGTTTGATGTGATGACTATGAAACACCCCGTAAACTGAAATCAACGCCACCATACTTCTGCTCTATGGCCATCCCTTCACCCTCCATTAACCGTTTCACCCCAACAATATCTGATGATCCAAATACCTTCGGGAGATTGAGCTC
>ARYC01019399.1:0-42546 GCA_000711775.1 Oxytricha trifallax | reverse complement strand
CTACTTATGACAACTTTGACCAGTCTTGCTTTGAGATTTAAATATAAGTTAAGTAGTAGGTAATCATAGAAGCTGTGCAAATTGAGGGGAGGTTAAACAACCCGCCATAGAGCATTAATAAATACCAGCCAAAGTTGACTATTAATTCAAAGAATGCAATAAAATTTTTCCTTACAAGTCAATTTATAAGAGACATTTGAGAGATATACACAGCGATATGCCAAGGTTATATCTCAAGCATTAAAAGAAAGATGGGAAGTATGTCTGTGAGTTCTGTGAGAAGCCATATTCTCATACTAGAGACCTTAAAGTGCACTTTAAGAAAAAGCATAATCAAATTTTTGTCTTTATTCATGAACCCACAGGGAATAGATTCCTCTAAAAAAGAAGATCAAGAAACCCAGTGGAGTCTCTTAGAGTTGAGAGTCTAGAAGTAAGTTAAATTGAAGAAAGCAGTCAAGAACTTTCCAGTCTCTGAGATCAATAAAATCATGGTTAAAATAGAGGCAATGAAGATTCTCCATATTAAAAATTATTGACTTAGATTCTTGCCTAGAAAGCTACCTGACTCTTGAAGATAAAAAAGAGAAGAGAGTCATTACAGATGACTAATATGCTTACAAGATATATCCTTTCAATTACTTCCTTGCTGATGACAAGTTCCCAATGGAATTTGCTAATGAATATTATGCTCTTTAAAAGGCAAAGTTAAATGAGTCGGCATATCATCTAGCTTGATGCTATTTTACTTGGTAAAGATCATGTAGCCTTCAGGCTTCCTTTACTTGAAATGTCTTACAGAGAATTCTTATCTGAAAATAGATGTCAGAGATAAATTAGCTAGATAGTATAGCAGACAGTTGAGGGGATTGTAGAGCTTCACAAGCTAGGTTATGTTCATAGAGACTTAAAGCCAGAGAATATCATGATGAACTTTTAGCCTCTTAGAGTTTATATTATTGACTTCAACAGAGCTCAAAGAGTGCAAGCCTCTGAATAAGGAAATGTATACGGCACTCCTGGATATTTCCCAGATAGAGAGGATTGGAGAGATGGAGACATTTAATGGGATATCTGGGCTCTAGCAGTAATAATAATAGAGAGTGACGTGCCAAGAAACGATTACTTTAGCTGCAGAAGTGAGAGAGATTCTAAGCAAAAAATCAAACAATATCTCGATAAAAATAAAATTAATGGAGGTCTCAGAGAACTTGCATACTCAACTATTATCAAGCCAAGCTAAGAGAATTAACAAACAATAGAAACAATCAAACATCAACTGAGAAAGATAAAATTCAGAGAACTGCCACATGACTCTAAGCTTATGTTTGCTTGAAATATTCTAAAAACTCGCTTATTATACTCACTTAAAATACTAATATTTAAACATTAAACCGCTACATAAACCCTATTAAAACCCTAATAAAGTATGCACTAATAGTCTACTTTTATCAATCAAAAACTCAATCAAACTACTGAAAGGGTTTTGGGGTTTTGATTCTGTTGCTATCTTTCATTATGAATTGATCTAATTATCTTTGCAGGTCTTGTGAATATGTTATCCATTAGTTTTCATTATTTTGGAGTTAGGTGCATAAGTTTTAAGATGTTAATAATTAATCTTTGAGCTTTTAGATTTACGATTGATATTCTTTTATCAATTATGAGTCCTAAGCTATCTAATAAAAATAAATCATTTTTATTTAAATAATAAACTAAAATATATCTTATAATTATTTTATAAAAATTTCTCTGATGATAAGGATTTACATTATTCAGAACTACAATGACTTCTAAGTTGCCTTCGTTACTGTTCCCTTTGTTCCCTTTCAAGTTCTATTCTGTGTTTAATGATTAAAATCAAATAATTTTAACATATCACTGTTTAATACTAAAATCAAACCATCAATCTTAGTCGTGACGTAGACGTATTATAGTGAGTTGACGTGGCAATTCAGTGGCGTGGAAGTCATGAATAGTAGAAAAATCAGAAAAACCAGTCTGTCTATCACCTAGTCTCCTCCTAAATCAAGATGTCATTCCGGTTTGTACCCGGAGACAGAGCTCGCAGAGTGCAACTAGGATGACAGAAGCTGGAGAAAAACGCTTACCGGTCCCACCGCTGCTGGAAACGTAATCTCTGTCCAAGTTCTATTTTTAATTTTCTTTCTCGATTTAATTTTTTGGTTTTCCTTTTTGAAAGCACTTTTGAATCCATATTTTTAATTAGATAATTTTTTATTTATTTAATTATAATTTTAATACAATTTTTATACAGTAGTTAAAAACATTAAAATCGATGTCATTGTATTTAATTTTAAAGGGTAATTTTATGTTATCAATATATCTAGGGGTTCATTATTTTGTATTATATATTAAAATATTAAAATAATCTTTAATATTTTAACAATTAAAGTAATTTTTTTCTTTTTGAAAAAAATAATATTTTAAATTGAATAAAATTCAATAAAAATGATATACATTATTAATTCAATTATCCCATTTAGATATTGATAAATTATTAAAATGAAGAAATTTATACATTTTTGTTTTCATAATATTTCATAATAAAATAAAAATTATTAAGACTTCATTATTTTTACTCATAATTTTTCTTATAAATTATAATTGATACATTATTAATTTCATATGAAAATAATTTAGTAAAATAAAAAGTTAATTTATATAAAATATTTTTTATAGATTAAAATGTTTTCCAAAAAAAAGTTGTTTATTTTGATTGGCTAACTTTCGATAATTCATTCTTAAAATAAAACGTAAATTTTATACAATTTATAATTAAAGATTATAAGTCTCAAATTTTTATATGGTATAAATAGAGTATAAGATATGGTTGCTTCAATATATTTAATTCCGATATCTATAAAATTAAAATATAAGTAATTTAATACTCATTCATTATTTTAATCATCTTAAAATGAATCCAAGATTTCATTGACTTGTTTCTAATATTCTGTAAATTTTTCAGATATAGTCTCTTGGTTAAAAAATATAATAAGTAAAGATATAATATCATATTTTATAATACAAAAAATTGGCAAGCATCAATATTATCTTTGAAACCTTCCAAAAACTTATCAACAGAAACAATTCCAGGATTTTTATAAATAGTTTCCATAAACTATGATTTTATAGACTCCACAGTATCCATTTTTTCGTGTGTTTCTTTTTTAATCTGATTCATTTTATCCCTGAATCTTTAGCCTATTTCAATCAATATAAATAATATCGATAAAAAAAGAGATTGTAAAATAAGAACATAGAGTTTCATTATAAAATTTTAAATTTTGGGGGTCGAAGGTTACGGTAAGTAAATTTAATCTTTTATTTACAAGATTATAATAAATAGTAACTTTTTCAAATCTTTATAATCAATTATTATGATCGAATTATTTATAATTTTGCATTATATAACTTTTTACTTGATAGAGATTTAATAAATTTAATGAAAATAACTTTAATTAATTGTTAAAAACAATTTACTTTAACATTGTTATAATAAATAATGTGACAAAGTTTAATTATGAACCTTGAAACTATATATTATTAAAAAATTTGTTTAATATAAACTTCAGCTAATTGAAATTAGTATATATTTATTTAATATTTTTATTTGCAAATAATGTACATTTTAATGTTGGGGAAACTTGCCCCTATAATTTTTAAATAATTTAATCACCTCCTCATCTAGACTTTAGTTCACTGTATCACTAAGCATTTACTTGATATCAAACTTCTGAATATCTTTGAATAAAAATTACCAATATATTAAATAAAATCTTTGAAGGAGGTATTTGGATTGCTTTGCAAAAATTTAAAATAAAAATTTTGCTTTGTAATTTTAATTAACTTATTGAGGTTTTATTCTTTAACTTTTACAATATAAAATTAGTAAAAGAAATCAGTTTAAACTTCAATCAATCATCAGAAATTTACTTTCGATAATCAATAAATATTAATATAGGAAATTATTAAATGGAGATTCAATGTTCATTAATTATTCGGGTTTAAATTCATATATCTCCAAAAAGCTTCTAAGTTAAGACTCTATTATAAATTCATATTTAATTAATTTAAAATAAATAATCTATTTGTTTGTCCACGTTGAAAAGTTAATCGTTTTCTTTCGATTTATAAGCTTCATTTTAGGACCTTAACTCTTTCAATCTTTCAATCAAGAGCTAATTCTTTTATTCAAGAGATGCTTACTTTTATAAAGACTCTAAGAGAGACTATTAGAGTTCTTTAATCTAAGTAGGATAGTCTTAATCTTAAATCCTTAGTTTTCGTTTTTAAGATTAAACTAATGTTGCATAAAAGTCAATAGTAGTATTTGAAAAATTAATCAATTAATTATGAAATACTAAAAATTAAAGTCTTCTTAATAACTCTCCCTCGACTAACAATACGTAGAATTTTGCATAATTAAATATTTTAATATTTTAAAAAAATATTTATCTATGATTTGAATTAAAGACTTCATCATGTATCTCTTATGCGATTCCGCAAGTTGATTAATTTAATCCTTTTTGCTAGTTATGACTAATTCTCACAGTCTAATTACCATTTTACCTAAAATTACAACTCTCTTCTTCTTTGAATGTCTACATCCACACTTATTACATAAAGTTTTAATATATTGCTTTGTATTTTAAAATAATAAATATGTAAAGAGTGATTTACTAAACCTTAATTCTTTAAAAAAATCTAAACCATATTACTTTGTCTATATTCATGATCATAATATTTTGATTAAAATCTGCAATTTTTTAAATTGTTTTAAATTTTAATTTTTATTTGCTTTAGAATTTAATAGAAATTTCAAGTTGTTTAATATACTAATAAATTTAAGATTTATAGTCTTCACTATTACTTAGGTCTTCTCAATAATTTATTATATCTTATGGTTGGATAAGAAGTTTATTTAATTTAGTGTAATATTATGAAAAATTTGTTAATTTATGAGAAACTTTACTTATTAAATAAAAATACATTAAAGCGAAATACTATTAAATATATTAATTAGAAAAATGATATTTGAAATAATTTTGTCTATATCTTCTAAATTATATCAAATTTTGTAATATCTTTTGATATTTTCCTATATAAAAATCTTAAACTTTTAATATTTAATCGTGTTAGTAAATCTAAAGAGTTTTTTTTTTCGTGAAAGAAAAACAAATTATCATTATTAAAATTAAGTTATATAGTCATGATTATTTTATTATCATTAATTGTTTATATTCTCAAGTTTACAGCAATTTTATCTTATTCTTAGAATTAATTATTTGCGGTCTTTTGGTATTTCATTTAAATAATAACTCTTTTTAATTATATAAATAATATATAGATATTTAAAGATTGGCAAGCATTTATGTTATTTTCGAATCCTTGGACAAATTTGTAAACAGAGAGCATTCCAGGATTTAAATTTAAATTTTGAGTATACTGTTTCTTAAAGTAATCAAGCTTTTTCAGTTTATCTTCAGATTCTTTTTGAATTTAGTTCATCTTTTCACTTAATTACTATCCAATCTGCATCATTTTATTTCATATACAAAAATTAAAATATTTTAAATATTTAGAAGTTAAATAAATTATAAATATTATTACTTTTTCAAAATAGTCTGAATAAAATAACAAAAATATATTTAGTATTATAATTTAGCTACTGCAATTCATTTGTAAAGAGTTATATTTCAAAAATAAAATAAAATAAAAATATAATTTGTTTATTATAACATAATATATATGTTATAATAAAAAAATCTTTATTTGTTTGATCAATTTATTTTAAAAATGTAAATAAATTATATTTATTAATGAATAAAATAAACAAAAGACTATATATAAACTTATTTATATTTTATATAATCATTTAAAGACTAAGGCATTAGTAAACATCTTCTGATATAGTTTTCTTGATATCAAATGTTTGGTTATCTATCAAATTAATTTAAATAAGTATGTATTTTATTACCTTTGAACGAAGTATTAGGTGAGCTTTACAAGAATTCATATATCTCTTAAAGTTACTAAAGCTTCGATTCTTTTATTAATATGTAAATGATAATTTATATAAGAAATAAAATTAATAGATTTTTTTCAGATGAGTTATATTCAATAACTAATGGTCTTAATATGTGAACTAGTCTTAGAAAAACCTATAATTTTTATTGTCTATATATAATTCATATAGAAATTGATAATTTATTGTTTTTAAATTAAGTTAGAATAGAAATTAATATTATTTTTCTTCAAATAATTTAATTTATGACAACTGCCCTTTGTCCATTTTAGTTAACGAGGCTTTAATATTGAAAATAATAATAATTTTAAATATTTACAATCTGTTTCTTGGAAATATTAATATTAAAAACATAATTATATAAATTCTTGTTGATAATCAATCTTAATTAATTAGTTTCTTTCCTTTATTTTCGTTCATCAATTTGACTTTATATTTTATTATGTTATATAATATATTACTGCTCTTTTTATAGTAATATACTATTCTAGATCTATACTTTATTAAGTTTATCTTTTAGTTATTGAATTTGAGATTGCTAAAATGATATTTATTTTTTGGCTTAAGCTAATTCAAGAGCCAGTTTTTGTTGTTCATTTTATGAAGGATTTAGCTATTGGTTTGAACTAATTTATAATAAAAATAAATAACATTAAAAATTAAATTTTAATTGAAAAACTAGGCATTTCAACTAAACCTGCCCGATTTTAATCACTTTATTAATTGCTTGATATTTAATTCTAGCTAGCTGGTTATGGGTTGATGTTTTTTACATTGATCTAACTTTTATCATTTTTTTCTTTTGATTACTTTTCTTAAGTGATTTCTCATTTTTAAATTATTACTCTTTGTTGTTAACTAAATTTAGGATTCTATTCTGTTTGCTTGTTTTGCATTTATAACAATTATTATAATATTTTGGAATATTAATATTTAATTGCTATTCAAAATCTTTTATACTTTGATATTTTAAGATTTTATGAAAAAAGATTGAATAATATTTTAAGAAATAAACAGTAATATTTTTTGATTAATATTTCTATTTTATTTTAAATAAATCAAATAATAATTTTCAATTATTAGTTTATAATGAATTCTATTTGCTAATAAAATCATAGATTTAAGAATAACTACTACTTTAAATACTATTGAATGTATTTCAATAATTTAAGTTAACTTTTAAATCGAGTTAACTAAGAATATATAATTCTTATGAAAAATCTATTGTTGTTCTATTATAGAATATACAAGAAACTTTAAAAAGCATTAATTAATACAAATCTTGATTTGTCTAGAAAATATAAAATCAAAGTGATAAATTCTTGTTACAATATTTCAATGTAGCTATAATATAATCTAAATAGTAGTCATATATAATTTTTTTTGCCTCAATATTGTTTTTTAATAGAATTCCTATGAATTTTCAATTAATTTGAATATTCAAAATTTTATCTATTAAATACTTAAATTTATTAATTTTTTATAAATTTTTTATTAAAATAATTACTTAAATGAGTTACAGCTAAGACATCTGCAAATGCAATCAATGTGGCGCTCCACGTGACTTTCTCTATTGCTCTTTCTTGCAAACATTTCCTTTTGATGATACAACAATGTTCAGATGTCTGAAACAAATTCAATTCAATTATAATGTTAAGAATACTCAAATGCTCTGTGAAATATGCTTTGCCAAATTATTACTGAACAAGAAATTTGTTCAGGATGAAATGCAAAAATAAGGTTAATTACCTTTATATAATAATAAAGAACTAGAAAATTATTGTCAGACAAAAGCTTAGATATAAGAGTTAGGCAAAAACTATCAGAATGTGTTGAAAATTGATTTTATTCAAGAATTTAAGGTAGTTAAAAATCATATCTAAACCTATTTATAAGAAACTTTGTAAAATTACAAAAAATTGATGCTTGAACAGATAAATATAGAACTTTAAAACAGTATGAAAAGTTTTGCACAAATAAACAAAAGCAAAGAGGAACTTTTGAAATAAAATACAAATTTAGTGAGAGAAGTCGGGTCCGGTAATGATGATATAGATTAGTTCTTTGCCAATTAAATCTTAAAACTCAGAATTCCAGAGAAATAACAGATTTTTGATAAAGTATCAGAAATGGTGGGACATATCAGGCTACCTGATCCTTAAGATGAAATGCAAATTATTATTGAAATACTAGATTGAATTATTATTATTAACATTTCATATATCTGTTTTTTTTACTAATGAATTTTTTTATTGTATATTTTAATTAGATATTTTCTATAAATTATTTTTTTTCAATCTTTGACCAATTCTTAAAACCTATTATAAGAAACTAAAAATAATTTTTGCAATTTATTTAAAAGGATTAATTTTTTATTATTTATTTAATTAAATATATGGCCCATTTATTTATTTAATTAGGAGAGTTTAAGTTATTTGTATCAAATATCAATTAATTTTTTAGTTTGATTTGAAATAAAATTTTTTTCAATTTTTTTTAAATTAATAAATTAAAAACATTAAGTAAAATAAAATAATAGAGTAAATTAAATGCAAGTAGAGAAATATAAATGCAATAACTGTGATAACTAAGAGAAATATCTCTATTGCTCCCATTTGATTGGCCTAGCTTTTGATAATATCAAATATTTTAATAGTGGTAAACCTATTGTTTATGAAATAAACAATAAAGAAGAGACTAAAATGCTATGCAAAAGTTGTTTCACTAATTTTTATTTTAAATCATATATCAATAATGATTATATAACTAGCAAAATCCATGATTTCCTTTTAAATTACAAAGAATTAAAAAATTACGTTGATTTTACAATCAAAATCAATTCTTTAGTTCATGATTTTAAAAATGTAATGAATAATGATTTAAATTAGTAAATTGGAGAATTATGAGATGAAATTAAAAATTAGTTGACGAGATAGTGTAAAATCATAAAAATTAAATAATTAAAATTATCTGTGAAGAAATAAAATTGAGCAAGGAGAGCTTTGAGCAATTTAATAAAATTAAGGAAGTTATAAAGAATCAAAAAGAAATTTTAGACAGAAATGATATGTTTCCAGATGAAGAAATAGCATCATTCTTTGATAAGAACTTACAAAAGCTAAAGATATAAGAAAAAGAGCAACTATATGAGAAAGTTTTTAAAATATTTGAAATTCCTTAAATTGATGATGCATAAAATTAATGAAAATTTAATTTTTATATATAATTGCTTTCCATTAGTATTTAAAAGATAATAGTATTTTCTATAAATGATCAAATTTTATTAATTTAAATATAAATTAATTTATTACTTTTTGCTATATAATTTGATTGGCCATTTATATAAATATTGAATATATTAATAATAAGTTTTAGATTTTAAAAATTTCTCGTTAAATCTATGTCAAAATAATATTAATTTTTTTGTTTATTGATCTACTAAAATAAATATCTTAATAGGAATAATTGAAAAATGTTAAACTGTATACATTTATTTTTTACTCTCTTATAAATTATCATTGTCTATACGAATATCATTCATAAAATATTAAATATATAAAATATTTATATTTAATTTAAAATACATTATGAATAATATGTTATATTATAATTATTATTCAATAATTTAAATTTTTGTCCATCAACTTGAATTTTGTAAATTTATAAATTGAAATAAAATTAAAAATAATTTAAACATTTAAATTTGTTCAGATTTAATTTAAGATTATATTTATTATTATTTAAAATAAAATTAAAATAAAAAAATGGAATAAGAAAAGTAAAAAAAGATGTATAATTGTAACGAATGTAATAATTAAGAGAAATATCTATATTTCTCACACTTAATTGGCTTTGCTTTTGATGATGTTAATTATTGTTGTTTATGAATTAGTTCAAAATAAGTTTATAATTTACTATTTTATTATAAGTCTAACCAATATTTACTCGTGGAAGTTTTTGAGTGAAATAACGAACCAATTCGGGAATTAATTAATCAGATATGAGACATAATAATCATAAAACAATCCTTTCTTTCAAGATAAAGAGTAGAGCTGTATACCATGTATTTTCTAAAACAGAGTTCGCAGAAATTCACGATTAAGGATAAAAATCGCTAACTAGTCTATCCGATGGAGAGAATGCATACTTGCAATTACACCGTCGTCACAGTTTAACCTTACTAAGTGAATAAGAATTATAATTGTTTCTACGATGAGCATAACTTCCATTCTGATCCTGCTTCCTAATACTTTAATCTAATGAATGCAAGTTCTAGAACTATAATACTTAAAGACCGCTATAATATATTATTCATGAAAATTTGTCCCAAACACAGTTAACACTATGACCCCCTTACTTATCCTCATCTACCTACATTTATGTAAAAGATTTCTGGCCGAGGCATGTTTTAGCATGAAATCTAAATTTTTACCTTTCTATAATATTATTTATATAAAAAATGGGAAAGATGTTACTTATGTAATAAACGATTAAGATGAGACTAAAATGCTTTGCAAGTTTTGTTTCAATCATTAATATCTAAAAAATAATTTCAATGATAATTATATAACTAGCAAAATACATAATTTCCTCTTAAATTACAAAGAATTGAATAATTACGTTGATTTTTCAATAAAAATCAACTCTTTTGTTCAAGATTTCTAGAATGTGTTAAATATTGATTTGAATTAGCAAATTAGTAATATACAGGATTAAATTTAAATATAACTAGACGATATAGTTTGAAACAATAATAATAAAATAAATGAAATGATAAGTGAAGAAATAAAATTGAGTAAGGAGAGTTTTGAGTAATTTAGTAAATGCAAAGAAGAATTATTGAAAAAAAATGAAAATTTATTTGGGAGGAAGTTTCCTCTCCCCCAATGGTATATACTCAAGGGATGGGAATTCTCCTGACTTTTCGGAAATTTCTTCACCATTCATAAAAATATTAACCTTCTCAAAAATTTTTTTTCACAATTATGTTAAAATAATTCATATCTAACATCCAATAGTTTTTTTATCATGATAAAATTTTTAATATCTTATCAAAGCAACATTTATTATTAAATAAATAATTAGTGCAACATATTTTACAACATTTTATTTGGGATTAAGTTAAAATATAAATTTAAATGTCGTGGACAGTGAACATTCCCCCTCCCAAATTTCGTTAACTAGGCTATATTTTCAGATGAAGATATTGCATCATTCTTTGATAAGAACTTATAAAAACTAAAGATTTAAGAGAAAGAGCAATTATACGAGAAAGTTTCTAAAATAATGGCATATCATCAAATGGATGAATTATAAAATTAATGAAAAAATTTAATATAATTTATTGAATTAATAAGATATTAATTAAGTTTTTATTGATTTTTAAATAGTAATATTTAATTATATTAAGAAATTTTTATGTAAAAACATTGTATTATAATATAATTATTTATTAAATTATTAAAGAACAAACTTATTGGAGATTGACATTGATTAATTATTAATTATAAATATAGTTAACTTAGTTATTAATCAGGTATTTTTCCATATATATTAATTAAAATATTATGTTTATATGTTGCCATCATAGATATAAGCCTCATGTTAATACATAATTTGATTCTAATATAAATAAAAATTCAACTTATATCTGTTTAAATTTTCATTTTATTATAAAAAATAAAATTCTGTTGGATAACTTTTTAATTAAATTTATTCGAGCAATAATTATAAACTTTGATCTTTTAAAAATTTCTAATCCATCATGATGTTTGCAGATGTCTCCAAAGCACTTTTTAAATGCAATAAATGTCAAAACTTATTTGAAAATTTGAGATGCTACAATAACTTAAATTACAGAGTAGATGATGTGACTGCATTTAAATCAATTTTGTGGAATAATTAACAATATGATAATAAATGCTTTTCCTTACTTTGTTAATAATGTTATGAGAAAAGCATTATAGAAGAGCCATATGTATAGAATGAAATTTAAAAATAAATTAAATTAAAAACTAAAGAAGTTATGATCAAATTCAATGTTTTTGAAAAATATTAAAGGTTTCAAAAAGAAATTGAATAATTATCTGTTAATATATCATAAAGTCTTAAGAAGAAAATTATGGATCAAATTGGCAATTATAATAAAAATATCATTTAAAATTTAGAGGAAATTAAACTTTAACATACAAAGCATTTAGTATAGATTTAAAGCCAAAAACTTATCATATAAAAATTAATAAGATTTTTTATTTTAACTTCTTACAAATAATTTAATTTTGCTAAAATAAAATATTTTTTGTTTTTAGCAGATAAAAGAATTCATGAAAATATTTTTAAAAAATCATTATTATTGTTATTCAGTAATTAAAATTTTTTATTATTTAATTAAAATAATTTTTCTATAAAAACCAAAGTTATAAACCATTTAAGAAAGTATTTTTTAAGGTTTTAATTATATCTTAAGACATAAAATAATGCAAGGAAAGTCTAGTAGAAATAAATGAATGCAAAGAGAAAGTTTTTCAATAATCTCACAGCTTAATAATCACTAATAAAGTATCGTCCAAGGATATAGATACTATGTTTGAAAAATAAATATAGAATTTACAAATTTAGGAAAAGGAAGAATTAAAATTGAAAATTAAGAATTTAATACCATAACTGATAGATCCTTAAAATATACAAGTTCATATTATAGATTCAAATTGAAAGTTAATATGGAATTAAAATTTTATTAATTTATTTCATTTTAATAAATCTTTTCAAAACGTAATTCAACTTGCTTATTTTTATTCTTTAATATAAACTACTTGCTATAAATAAATTAAGTTTTGAAAATCAAATTATTTATATAATATATAATTCTATAAATTATTTTTGAAGATATTGAATATTTATATGGAATAATTGAATTCAAAATTCATTTATTTAAATATTTAAATGTAAATAAAAATACTATATATATTGAGTAATTCAAATTAATTTCTAAATTAAAAATATTAAATTAAATGGTAGATAAAAAGTATAAATGCAATAATTGTGAGAAATTATAGAAGTATCTTTATTGCTCTGACTTAATTGGTTTCGCATCTGATGACATTAAACACATAGACAATGCTATTTATTACGTCGAAAAAAATACTAGAATGCTATGCAAATCATGCTTCAATGACTACTACTTTAGAAATAATTTCAATCTAGAATTTTTAAAAGAGAATATATAGAATTGTCTTAAAAAATACACTGAAATATCAAGTTATACTTCATATAAAATTACTATCAATTCTTTGATTGATAGCTTTCCAAATGTTTTGAAATCAATTAATTTACAAAATTAAATGATAGAATTGGAAAATTAAGTAAAAACATATCTAGATGAACGAGTGTCAAATCACTCAAATAAGCTGCTTGATGTTATAAATGAAGAAATTGAATAAAGTTTGGATAGTATTGAAAAAATAAAAATTTCCTAACGAAAGTTTATGCAGCAAAATGCTGATTTAGTTAAAGATGAAAAATATTTCAAGAAGGATATTGAATAGTTCTTTAACAAGCAAATTCAAAAACTTTAAGTTGAAGAAAAAATTTAAATTTCAAAAAAAATTTTAGAATTGATGCTAAAATAGACTGAAGATCCATAAAACTTATAGATCTAAAATATTTAGTGAAACAACTTAAAAGATAACTAGGTTAATTTTTAAATAACTATATTATTTACAATGTTATAAAGTAATTAATGAAGAAAAAATTTACATTGACATGTTTATTTGCTTATTAATTAAGTATATTTTTTCTATAATTTTATATGAATTTTTTTTAAAAGAAAAGGTTTAATAAAAAAAGGGCATTTTAATTCAGTAATTAGAAATAAAAGAGATTATTAATGTATCTATTATAATATTAAAATCATAAATTACAATGATTTAATTAAGTATTTATTAAGATGATATTAATTTCTGAATAGAAATTATATGCTTGATAATATCGTTTAAAATTTATGGTAAGTTAGTAAAGTATTTATTATTTTATTAAGTTAAATGTGTTTTGAGAATTATTTTTACTATTAGTTTAAATTTGAAATATTCAAGTAATACAAGATATTTTGGTTTTGGCTCACTCTAAAATAAATAAAAAATTATATCTTAATGAAAATTGCTTGTTATAATTAAAAATATAGAATTAATGAAACTTAAAATTTTTAATTAACTTTAATTTAAATAATTATAATATTTAATCAACTATTCTGAGGTTCATCTTGAGGGATATCTAGCTTTAGTAATTGATCCAATAGAGATTCTTTTTATAGTAAATTTAGGTTTTCAATCTATGAATCGAAGAACTTATGAGAATCAGCTGCTGAAACTAAGCCTTTCTATATTGACTATTTATTGTCTTCTTGAAATTTTTATCTCATCTTGCAAACAGTTTAATGAGCTTCTTTTGATTCATTGATTTCATCCAAAGCATAAGTTCTCATTTTTATCAAAAGAGAATTGTAAAATACTTTTAGTCTTTTTCATCATTTTGTCAGGGAAAATATCACTAAGATTCTTAATTTGAGGATTGAAAATTTTGGTAAATTATTCTAATGATTCATTGAATTTTAAAATCCAATCCTCTTATACATTTGTGTTTAATTTTAAAATAACTGGTAAGGTATTTTAAAATCATGACTCTATCCAAATTTCTTTGGATTTCATTTTGAACGAAATCTGACTAAATAACCATTTTATAGTAGCATTTCTAACATAAAAGTTTAATTCTGTTAGTTTCAATATTAGAGTAATCCCAGTTCGTAGTCTTGAATTCTTCAACGTCATCACAAGGACATTTAATCATACTGTGAACATAAAGCATATCTCTTTTGCTATCACAATTATTGCATTAATATAATTAACTCATTTGTTAATTTACTAATAAAAAATACAATTATTTATTTCATTAACCTTCCTTATATATTTAAATTTTCTAAGAATTAAATATTCAGAAAAGTCATAAATTAGAATATCTTTTATCGAAATTATTTTTTCTAAATTATTTTATACTAAACAAGACGATTATTTTAGGATATCAAAGAATATAATGATGCTAAACATTAGAAAAATTAAAACTATTTATTCAATAAAATTTCTAGCTTTTTATTCACTTTTATTTAGGATGTATAGAATTATTATTCCATAAATTTTTTAATAGATTTGATACATTTATGGTAAATATAAAACTATTGTTATTTTTCCAAAAGTATCTACAATTTCTTTGACTTAAAAAAACTTAAATTCTAACTTTATATTCGTTGCTGAATTTAATTTATCTATAAACACTTGATAATTCTTTATATGTCTAAAATTACTAAATTTATTTAGAGAAATGAGATAAATATTAAGAAGATTATTAATAATTATTAAATTCAATGACTAAAACCTCGTTATAGCTATAATTAATTATCATGTTTATGACTAACTATAGTTTATTAGCATATAATGATTAATGATAGATCTATGGATTTATATAACTATTGAAATCATAAATAAAAACATAAATTCAATTAATTATATTTTTAATTAATTTTGATTTATTGACGAAGATTGAAACATAGATTCATGAAAAGTTAATGCATTTTTAATAAATTGAATCAATCAACTTTATTATTAAATTAGGGGTCAATATCATAAAGAATTAAATAAATGTTACTAATTATATTTGTGTCTTTTTATTATCTAATTAATACTATTAATAAGCAAACATTAAAAAACAAAGAATAAGTTAGTATTTAATAAATTAAAATTGATATTTAATTTAATCTATATATAATAGTTTATAATAATACCTTATTGTCAAAAGATTAATATATTGGAAACTTAATATATCAAATTAGAATAATTGTAGAAACTTATTTAGAATTCAAAATTTTTTTATTTGAAGTATATTTATGTTTTTGATATATTAATAAATTCAAAAAAATAAAATATAATATTATTTTATTATATTATCTTTTTATATCTTTAATGATAAAAATTAAGAATGAAGTAGAGAAAAAGTTGAATTAATGTTTTTTCTAAAATATAAATTTCTTAAGTTCATATATTAAAATTAATTTATTATTCTACAATAATCATTTATAAAATCTAAAAACAGATTTCTCAATATTGATAATATTTTTCTATTAAATGAACAAGAAATAACTCTATAAGTGCAATAAATGCTAAAATGTATTCGAGAAACTAAGATGCTATAATAAACTCTCATATAAAACAGACGATGTCAATAAATTTAAAACAACTAACTGGGACAACTCAAAATTAGATAATAAAAGTTTTTTATTGCTTTGTTAGCAATGTTTTGAAAAGAAAACTATAGAAGAGCCATATGTTCAAGATGAAATTAAAAAATAATTAAACATTTAAGCTAAGAATTTTGAAATTAAATTCAAAATTTATGATAAATCTTTCAAATACTTACAAATTATTTAGAAGTTAATTTCGAATATTACTTAGAATCTTCAGGTTTAAATTCAAAATAAAATTGAAAATTTCAAGGATGAAATCTCATAAAGTTTAAATGAATTATAACTTTAATTTAATCATAAGCTGGTTTAAATTTAAAACCAAAAAAACCTTGACATAATAGCTTAGGATTTTGTATATTCATTTGAATTATTAGAATAAAAACTATTATAAAAATTAAGAGAATTTTTGTAAACAATTCTATATAATTCAAAGACTAAGCATTAAAGAATTAATACATAAAAATTAATTTATAATTTTGTCTTTAATTTAAACTTATTTATTACTCATATAAGCTTCATTTCATGCATTAAGATCTAAATTCAAATGATAAAGAATAGAAAACGTATACATTAAAAATATTCAAGAAAGCATAAAACTATGTGTCTCATATATACTTTTATCATCTTTTATAATTTGTGCTTAGAAATTATATGACTTTTTAAGACAACTTAAGCTTTAAAGCATATAAAATAAAAAATGAAAGTAAAATATCTAAGCATATGTATTTTTTTCTTATATCACTTTTGTATATCAATTATAGAATATAATTTTGCTCAATAAAGAAGTCTGAAGAAAATTATAGCAAACACAATTTTTATCATTATTCAAGGGACAAGAATTTTAGAATCAAGAATAAAAATGATTAAATTTAATTTTAATTAATATAAAGGGATTTAGGGTTAGATTATATCTTAAGATATTTAGTAGAGTAAGGTAAACTTAGAAGAAATTAAAAAATGCAAAGAGAAAGTCTTGGATTATAATAAAAATGAATTCGATTTGGGAATATTTTATAAAAACTAAATAATTTTTTTATTCAATGTCTTTTACAAATATATTCTTAATAAAATTAAAAACATTATCCAAGAATAAGTATTTCTATTATGCTAAATGAATTTTTGAGAAAGAAAATTTTTATATTGGTTTGAGAGTTAAGTCCTATTGCTACAATACAATTACTATATTATGAGATATTATGAATAACTATTTAACTTCATTCGTATATATGTTCGAAATCCATTTTATATATAATATATATGATCTTGATAAAATATATGCCTAATTTGAAAAAATTAATTGCAAGAAAATTTTTAATTTTATTTAATATTTTGTTTCCAAATTTGTTTATATTCCTTGAATAATCTCATGATTTAATTGTTAATAATACAGTTTCATCAAAAGACGTTGAAGAAATGTTTGACAAATAAATATAAAATCTTTAGATTAAGGAGAAGGAAGCGCTTTTATTAAAAATTAAAAACTTAATGCCATAGCAAGTAGATCCACAAAATATTCAAATTCCAAATTGAAATTGAATAATTAATTAATTAATTAATTCAAGCACCTTATTAATTTTTTACTTTTTAATTATTCTTAAAATATAATAATTTATAGATGCTTAATTCTCAATAATTAAATAATATGCTTAGTTTTTCTACTATCAATATATTAATTTAATACTTTTAAATACAATTAGCAATATTAATTACATGTAGCAAAATTTTTATATATTTAAATAAAGTTATAAAAATGAAATATTAACTATTTTTATTAAAAATAATTTTTAATTTTATTAGAACTATCCTTTAAAGATAGATAAAATTAACTTTTTTATGAATAAATCGAAAAATTAGATTTAATATTTACTAGTTAAATTATAATCATTTTTAATTTTTTCATTATTGATTATAAGATAACTTAAAAAAGAATGATATAGAATTCATAATGGTTTTTTTATTATAAATAAATTTATTGATTAAAGGAAAGTTTAACATATTTAACTTAATAATAATTCTAAAAATTAGATTGGATATTATTCGTTGAAAATTAAAATGAAATTATATTTAATGTGAGAATATTTTGTCAAATTAGCATTATAAAAAGCAATAATACTAATACTGATATTAATTTTTTCTATTTCTATTAAAAAATATTTTAACATTTCAATAGGTTTTTTACCTACTGCTATGTTGTGAGGTATATCTTCACCAATTCCAATTCCTAGGAATTCGAAACCTTAAAGGCGCTCAATTTTTACGAGATTAGTGCTGGATCTGAGAAGCTCTCAGAACATTTAAAAAAAGGTGGGGGTGAGCCACTTACATAAAATCAGTCGACCCTTAAACATTAAAGTCGTGTTAAAAGTTAATGTTACATCTACCCATTTACTTTGAGGTTGAGTGCATTAATTTTAGGGCAGGAGTCAAGAGACAGACCGCTAGGATGTCAGATTAGATTGGATTATATTTACACAAGAAAGTGAGACAAATACTTTGCTTCAGAATATTCCAGTAGAGTATTCCTTTGAGTTTTTCCCTCAGCAGCATATACGGTAAGTCTTTTCTAAAAAAATAGAATTCTACCCAAACAATGGGACTCCAAGTAAAATCATATTAGTGAAGTGCAAAAAGAAATTGACACATCTTGTAACAAAAATCCACATCCTTCCCTATAGTAAGAATTAAAGAGCCAGATAAAGAAGCTATTCCATTCAGTAAATGGGTAAAATCCCTTGAACTGATTGAGTTGAAGGTGTTGAATGTAAAGCTTGAACCTCTCTGTTTATACCTATCTGGTTGAACTTAAACCCTAGTATTAATTTCAGTAAAGCTTTTAATTATAATAATATTTAATGAGTTTAAATTTTAGTATTAAAACAGTTTATCATATTTTATGTATTTTATTTAGACATGAGTTCCAAAATAACTTATAATATCAATAAAATTATTTAATAATTTCATGAATCTTCATTCTTCTATCAATATTAATTACTTTCAATTACTTAAATTTTATAATTATTTATTAAAATGGAATCCAAAAAGTATAAGTGCCATGAATGTAAAAATTTATTCGAGCATTTGAGATGCTTCACTAATTGCACTTATCAAACAGATTGTGTATTCACCTATAGAAGTACTAAATGGAATAGAAATAATAGTTAATTTTAATTGCTTTGTTAAAATTGCTATGAAAATGAAACAATTAGTCAATCATTTGTCCAGTTAGAAATATAAAGATAAGTATTTAAAAGATCTCAAGAATTGTCAAAGGAATTTTAAGATAAATTCAATTTATTTAACTAAAATTAGAATTACGATTCGGAGATTAAAGTTATCTCAAACTCTTTTAAGTCAGTATTTAATAATAATTTTAGATAGCAAATTGATATATTGTAAAATGATATTATTCAAAGTTTAGATGAAATGCGAAGTAAACATGCAAATCAGCTACTTTAAATTCAAAACCTAAATCCGTAAAATTGTATTAGTGTTAATAGAATAAGATTAAATTATCAAAAAATTTTCTGACCACTTAGAATTATTAAAGATTGATTGTTTCAGTTTATTTAAGATATTATTACTCTCTAAGTCTATTTTATATTTGATTATATTTCTACTTTAATTTGTAATTATTTTGTATAAAACCAATTTAAATCACTTTACTTCTTTAATAATTTTAACCATTGTATCATTTATTTTCAGCTTTTAAAGTTATTCCATTTTATAAAAAAAACTATTAAGAAAAAATTTAATTATTTAAAAAATATTTAATTAATTCTGAACCATCAATTATATGCATTTTGTGATAATCATTATAAAGACATTGTATTTACCAAAATAATTTTGATTATAAAGTGATTCCCATGAGTTAGTTATGGCTAAACACATAATTTTAAACCAAATTTGTTATTTAAATTTATAATTTTATTTAGGGTTTGATTATAGCTTAAGAAATTTTATAGAGCAATAAGAGTCTTGAAGAAATATTGAAATGTAAAGAATAGTTTTTGCAATAATCTCAAGGATTATTAATTAATAACCAAATTTCTAAAGAGGACGTTGACTCCATGTTTGAATAGCAAATATAAAATCTTAAGATTAAAGAGAAGGAAGAGATTTTTTAGAAAATTCATGATTTAGTGTCATAGTAAGATCCATACAATTTATGAAATGTCTAATTTCATATCAATATTTAAATTATTTTGTTATAATTAATTTCAAGTTTATTTTTTAATTTTAATTCTTTTAATGATTTTATATTTTATTTTTAATCTTTAAAATCTAAAAATATATGATCTATTTGCATATATTGAAAATGAAAGTATATCACGATAAATCGATATTGTATTTGAGGTAAGAAAATAATCCTTTCTTAATAATTTTATTAAAGTAATTTAATTATTTCATTTTAACTTATTTATAGCAGCATCACTTATACTTTTATATAATTTCGATTTATATATTATTTATATTTGAGTTTTTTCTTATTTTAACTAGTTAAGTTCGAAATTCAATAAAATAGCTTAAGATTAATTATTAATAAATAATAAAATATTGAATTCATGCTAAAATTTATAAATTTTAAAATAGCATTTTTTATATTTATATTTTATTAAATGCTTATTTTGTATATACTCTTTACAGAATTAAACAATAGAAGTATAAAACAATAAAAATTAAATTAAAAAACTTATAATAAAAAAATTAAATTTAAAATTTGCATATTTATTCAAATTTTATTCTGAGGTTCATCTAGAGGAATCTCTAAATTTAATATTTAATCTAATAGAAACTCTTTCTCTTGTAATTTTAACTGATCAATTTAAGAATCAAAGAATTATTTAGAATCAGCTTAAGACACTTAACCTTTCTTTATCAAAGATTGGTTTTCATTTAAAAATTTCATTCGCATAGTACAAATATTTTAATAAGCAATTTTAGATTCATTAATATCATCAAGAACGTAGTTTCTCATTTTGCTTTACAAAGATCTATAAAATTCTTTAAATTTTAAATTATCTTTTTATTCATAATTTTATTAAGGAAATTTCATTTGAGAATTAAAGAGATTTGATAATAATTCAGCTGACTCATTGAATTTTGAAAGCCAAACTTTGGGTAGAGGAAGAATTATGTTCATAAAAAAAAATATATTTATTACTTTAAATATATTATAAAACTCAAACATAAAAAATTTGATTAATTTAATATATAACAACTTTCTGGAAAATATAAATTTTCCATATTTTTAAAATTGAGTTTACCTATAAAATTTGTTATAAATTTATTGAAAATATTGTAAAAGAACTAAATTTAAACTAATATCTACAAATGTATTTTAATTATGATTAACATCAAACAAAGGAATATACATGAAATATAATTATTTGATTTTATGAAGGCCTCCCCCATAACTTCGTATTAATCTACTTTATTTTATACTATCAAAGGTATGGTGCACTCAACCGTTATTTTATTTTTACATTTCTAAATTTCTTTTTGAACAAAATTATATTAAATAATATGCTTTTATAAGCACTTAGCTAAAATAGCATTATTATCGTGAAATAAATCAATTAATCAACTTTGCTCATTTCTTTATGATTATATTAATATTTATATATTTTCAGGTACTCTACCGCATTTAAGCTGTTTTGCAGTAGAGTACCTTAATTACATTAATTTTGAAATTATTTAAATTTAAATGCTTTAAATAAATTTGTTATGATGTTTTTACAAAAAGTAATGTATAAATTAAAATTTATTAATTAATTATAATTATTAAAATTTAGGATCTAGAAAAATATTAGATCTTTAAGTCTTGTTGCTTAGTATAGCAACTTTTATAATTTATTCGCATTTTATATTCACAATTAATTTATACATTACTTTTTGTAAAAACATCATAACAAATTTATTTAAAGCATTTAAATTTAAATAATTTCAAAATTAATATAATTAAGGTACTCTACCGCAAAACAGCTTAAATGCGGTAGAGTACCTGAAAATATATAAATATTAATATAATCATAAAGAAATGAGCAAAGTTGATTAATTGATTTATTTCACGATAATAATGCTATTTTAGCTAACTCATTGCATACAAATTTCCATTTACTACTATTAAGTTTAGAGTAGTCCCATTCTTAACTTTTAAACTTTGCAACGTCATTACAAGGATATTAAATTGAATGGAGAAGGGTAAGTGTTTCTCGTTTATTTTCACAATTGTTGCATTTATATAATTTATTTTACATTTTAAAATTTAATTATAATATTAATTGATGTATCTTAAATAAAACTTGAATCAAATTATAAAATAATAAATATTTTAAACTTTGGAAAAATAACAATAATTTATATTCTTAATTATAAAATTAATTCAAAAATGTTTATATTGTCAATAAACTTTTTAATATTTTCTCCATTTATAGATACTTTATGTTTAATATGATATATCTTTATGAAATATTAAACACGAATTATAACAAAAAGAGCAATTGACACAATTTTAATTTTTATAAAAATCAAAATATACACAAGCAACTTAAAAATATAATTTTAATTATGATTTAGATATTTAATCAAATAATATTCTGAGGTTCATCATGAGGGATATCTAAATTTAATAACTAATCTAATAGGAATTCTTTCTCTTGTAATTACAATTGATCAATTTAAATATCAAATAATTACAAAGTATCTATTGCAGATACTTATCCAGTCTATATTAATTACTCGTTTTGTTCTAGAGAGATTTAGCGCATTGAGCAAATATTTTCAAAAGATGTTTAGATTCATTTATATCTTCTAAAACAATAGTTCTCATTTTATTCAATAAATCTCTATAATAATCTTTTAAGTTTAACTTTTCATTTTATACTATATTGTTTGATAAAATTTTGAGTTGAGAATTAAATATATTAGTAAATAGTTCAATTGATTCAGTGAATTTTTTAATCCAGGCTTCTTATTCGTCTATTATATTTTATTAATTTAAATGTATATTTTATTATAAAATTAGAGGCAGTGCGTACCCTAGTATCTGCCTATCTTAATTTTTATTAATCTCTTTTTAGACATAATCCTATTAAATAATAATCTTTTAGTAGCATTCCCAACATACAAGTTGAAAGTATTAATTATCCAGTTCAGAGAGATCCCACTTCGTGGTCTTAAATATTTCTACATCATCACAAGGGTATTAAATTTCAGTGTATAAGCTTAGTTTATCCCTTTTATTTTCACAATTGTTGCATTGGTATAATTTGGTTTCCATTATAAATTATATTTTAAAAATAAATTATAATATTTCAACAATATTTTCACTAAATTTAAAAAAAAAGTAATTTTTATTAAATAGACATATAGTCTTAACTTAAATATTATAAGATTTAAATTTTTATAAATTTTATCTTTATTGAAATCTAATTAAAAATAGTCTACAAACATATAAACAGGGGGGGCGAAGTTTCCTGCCCCCAAACAGTTTCCTGCCCCAAAAGGTAGTTTCCTGCCCCGACATTAAATTTTATGTTTTTTGAAATAATTTTAATAGAAACAATAAATTTCAATTTCAATTACCATAATCATGTACTATACAACATTTATTATTATATAATTTTCAAGGTACATAATTATTCTTTATCAAATTATATATTATTAACAAGGCTAAAATAAGTGTTTTTTATTAATAATTAATGTAATTTTCATTAAATTTTAAATTCATTATCAAGGTAGAAATGATATTTGAAGCTAAATTTAAAAAAAACTACATCATAATTGATGATAAAGATTCTTTGAAAATTATAAAAATTACATATTTTTATGTATGGGGCAGGAAACTTCCGAAGGGGGCAGGAAACTACCCCCCCCAAACAGGGGTCATCTTATTCGATCATAAGAGATTTCTTATAGTAAAAATAAAAAATCAGAAATTATGGAAAAATTATAAATAAATTTAAGGCCTCTGATCATTAAATATGTTATAAGTTAAAAATTAATATATTTTTAATGAAATATAATAAAATACAAAGTATAAATCTGAAAGGTGAAAAGATGTGGGACTTTATTTGTAATTTTTTAATTTTATACCATTTTATTAATTTTCAAATAAAAAAATGAATAGAATATTATCAATTATTATTAGTTTAAGGAATTATTTGACAATTAAATTAAGTTTTTGTTTATTGATAAGATATAAAAAAATAGAGATACATTTTAATTAATTATTATTTTATAAAATTCAAAGGTTATCTCATTTTACTCATTTATAATTCTAAGGATCCTCTTATTGTATTTCTATTTGCTCTAATTGACTTAAAAGCGTTTCTTTCTCTTTTATATTCAAATTATCAATTTATGAATCAAAGAATTTTTGAAAATCAGCAGCAGATATCTGGCCCTCCTCAAATAATGGTTTATTTTCTTTAAGAAAATTTTGTTTCAGTTTGCTTATATTTTAATAAGCCGATTTCGATTCTTTAATATCATCAATCAAATAGCCTCTCATTTTAAGCTACAACACTTTATAATTTTCTCTAAACCTTATCTCATCATGAATAATGTAATTATTAAAAATTCTGAGATTTTTCCTATAAGTATTGATAAATGATTCTAATGCTTAGTTGAATTTCTTATACCATTATTCTTAATGGTCTGATCTCTATAAAATTATTTATGGTAAAGTAATCTCTAACATAAGCTTGTCTTGTAATCTATTCATCTCATTTTTCACAAAATCTAAATTAATAATGAATTTTTTATAGCAATCCTCGCAAACTAGCTTCCACTTGCTAGTATCAAGTTAAGAATAATCCCACTTAATTTTCTTAAATAATTCAACATCGTAACAAGGATACAATATATCATTAAGGAAGATGAGATATTCTCTTTTATTTTCACAATTATTGCATTTATATAGCTTGTTCATTTTGTTAAAGTTTAAAATAAATTATTAATAAAATACTAGTTTCCTTAATTTAAATATTTAAAATATCTTTTATTTTTACAATTGAAATTAACGAATTAATAATAATAATTTTATTTTTTTAAAAAATAAAGATAATTTCATCTACAATGCTTTAAATTTCAAAGCATCTTTACTTTTGATATATTGAAACAATTTAAATTTTTATAAACTAAGCCTTAGATTATATTTTTTTTGCAAAAAAAACATATACCAATTATCTTAATGAATAATCTAATAATTTAAAAATAAATGAAAGATAACCTTTGAAAAAATAGTTACATTGCAAAAAAGTGAATAAATTAACATTTTTAAAGTATTTATCATAAAAGAAAAATTTCAAAATTCAAAATTCTAATTAAAATACTTAATTAAATTTAAAATTAAAATGAAAAAATTTATTCAGATATTGTTCTGAGGCTCATCTTAAGGTACTTGCAATTTTTGTAATTCATCTAATAAGAATTCTTTTTCTTGTAAATTTAAATTATAAATTTGAGAATCAAAAATTTTTTGAGAATCTTCATTAGATATTTAACCCATCTCAATCTACAATTTATTTTCTTCTATAAATTTTTATCTCATAATGCATATATTTCTATGAGCAAATCTTGATTCATTAATTTCATCTTCCACATAATTTCTCATTTTACTTTACAACACTTTGTAAAATTCATAAATTGTCATTTTTCTATTATTTTGCTAAGAACATCTATTCAAACACCTTAAATTTTTCTTGAAAATCTATGTAAATAAATCTAATGATTCATTAAATTTTTTTATCCACTCCTCTTAACAATTTATATGTAATTATAAAACTTCAGGAATAGTATACTCTAAAATTAGTCTGTCTTACTTTCTTTTTATCTCATTTTGCACAAAGTCGAAATTAATAATGATCTTTATGTAGCAGTCTGAACAAAAAAGCTTAAAATTATTGTTGTTAAGTTTTGAATTATCAAAATATGTTTTCTTGAATGTTTCAACATCATCACATTAAAAACTAATCATACTATATAGATAGAGTTTTTCCATTTTATTTCCACAGTTGTTGCATTTATATTATTTGTCCATAATGAAACGATTTAATTAAAATTATAATTATATTGCTAATTATCCTCTTATGTTCTCATGAATTTAAATATTTAAAATATTTGTTAGCTTTTAAGGAATCTCTAGAGTTATTATTTTTGCAAAAAGACATTCTATTTCTTGCTAAATTAAAAATTTTAATTTAAAAATCATAGAAACTTCGATAATAATTTAATGATACTAAACCTTTCTATTCAATAATTTATTTTCTTCACGTAATTTTTATCTCATAATGCAAATATTTAATTACAGAGCTTTTGATTCATTTATAACTTCTTCCACATATGTTCTAACTTTACCTTAAAATACTTTGCAAAATTATTTAAATTGAATTTAATCTACTATTTGATTATAAAATTCACTCATTTTTTTGATATTTGACTTGAAAATTTTGGTAAATAACTCTCGATTCTCGATATGCTTATTATTCCATTCACATTTAAGAAATAACTTCTAAATCACAATTTAAGGCTTCGTAAACTCTAATGAAAGCTTATCGAAATTCAAGTATATTTCTTTTTTTTGCACAAATCCTATTAAATAATGATCTTATTTGTAATAGTCAGATCAAATATACTTCCAATTATTGCTTCAAGCTAAAGATTTATCTCATTAAATTTTCTTATATACTTAAATATCATAATAATAATAACATTATCATTATAAATATAAATATTTATCTTTTTCTTTACAATCGTTGTTTTTATACAAATTGTTTTTTTTTATAAATACCCTAATATATTATATAAAAACAATAAGTTATTTTGTCATTTTAATTACTAAAAGGCATTTTTTCCTCTATAAAATAGTAAAAATATATATTTATGTTATTATTAAATGTTTATTTAGAACAAATCTTCAATTCAAAAAGTTTTTATAATTTATTTTTAATCAATAAATTATTTTTAATCAAAATTTTAGAGTCATTTATTTAATATAGAATGCAACTTTGGGAGTTCTGAACTGTTTGTGAAAGATTAAAATTACAATTCAAAGCAAATATTATTTTTGAACTACAATAATATTTAATTAAAAAAATTATTAATAATTTATTTTTTCTAAAATGTATCAAAAATAAAAATATAATTTCAAAATTAGGAAAATCTAATTATCATTATAGAATAGCATTTAATTTTTAGTTTGTTTTTAGACACAAATTTAAATATCAAGAATTTGAACAATTAATCTATAGTTAAAATTTTTTATATAAAATCTTAATAAAAGCTATAACTTTTAAAATTATAGGAATTACTTTCTTAGTAATAAAATTAAATGTTTTAGTAAAACTTTGCAAACTAATAAGAAAAAGATGATTGGTTTATTTTGAATTCTTAAAGTTGTGAAAATCAATAAAAACCTTACAACCCCTTCAATCAATAAGAAAAAACAGATCTCAACATCAATAATTTTTTCACAGATTTAACATCCAATTAATATAGAAATTTATGATAGAACAAATACAACCAGCCAAGTTTAGCATAATTTTTTGAAGATAAAAATATAGAAAGAAATAGAGTAAATTAAATTACTAAAATTTAATAAAATGAAGAATCGAGAAGGCAAATTAAAATCGATTACAAAGAAAATTAAAAGTTTATCAGGAATTAAATAAAAAATCAAAGCAATTCTTAGCAAAGCACGATAGAAATTCCTGAAAATAAATTACTTAAATACAAAGATATATCTCAGAAAAGTTTTAATACTTTATTTGAACAGAAACTAAATGATTAAAAAAGTTCATCAATACCTATAAAAGCCTAAGAAAAACTTATTAAGCAAAATTTAGAAGGTCATTTTTAAGAAAGTCTAATTATTCCAAAAGAAATCGCTAAAAAGATGTAAGTTTGATAATTTTTATAAATGTTTTTACAGGTATAGTTATTAAATTGATGGAGTTAATTTCCTATATGAAAATTTCAAAAATAGCCAAGGTTGTATAATTGCAGATGATATGGATTTAGGGAAAACAATTCAGGTAAGTCTCTTATTATTTGAATTATTATTTAGGCTCTAGTATTTCTTGGAATTTTAATTGAAAATCAATTGGTTAATGATATTATGATTGTGTGTCCACCCACCTTAATTGAATAATGGATATCAGAATTAGATACTTGGCGAGTTAGTAAAAACATAAATCTAATTGATTTAAGAGAGAAATCAAATAGAGAAAGAATTAATAGACCTACGAATAATAGAAACAATAAACATAACTCAAGATTCATGATTGTGTCTTAGCAAGTATTTTAGCAGGAATATTAAATGTTTCAAAATTCTTTGAAACTAGATATTTTACTGATAGATGAGGGATAGAAAGCTAAAAATATTAACACTATTACAAGAAAAGGGTTAAAAACAATTAAAGTTAAAAAAATGAAAATATTGCTATCTGGTACTCCAGCTCAAAATAATATAGACGAACTTTATAGTTTGTTTGACATAGTTTAAGATGGAATATTGAACTCATAAAATGAATTTAAAATGAAATTTAGCAAGCCCATTGAAGAAGGATGTAAATCTAGGCTTCAAGAAAAACAAGATGATGCTATTAATGCTGCAAATGAATTAAAATGTAAGATTTATTGTTAAATTTAAGTTTTTTTTAAGAAATTTTTCAAGGCTAGTTTTTAAGAAGAATTAAAAAAGAAATTTTTTAAGTAAGATCTTCAGAATTACAACCAATATTAAGTCAAGAAACTGCGCTACCCCTAAAAACAGATTTAGTTGTTTGGATAAAAATGAACGATTTTCAAAAAAATGCCTATTAAAAAATAATAAATGAGCGGGAAACCAAAAAATCGGTAAGAGAATTGAAATAGAAGAACCCCAAAGCTCAAGGAACAGTTCTTGGAATCATAAGTATGCTAAGATCTCTTTGTGTGCATCCATATATAACTTTTAACCATTATAGTAATAACCATCATTTTTTTATTATTATAACTTTATAGTTAAGAAAGACAAAAAATTGCAAGAAAAAAAACTTTAATTACAGTCATAATAAGAATTCTATGAAGTAAGAAAGCAAAGTTTTATTTAATTAAAAATATATATAGTAAAAATTTGAAAACTAATTTTATGAGTTTAAAAGTCTAAAAAAAAGCTCAAAAAGAGATGACGAAGAAAATGGAATGAGTTATTAACTTAATTTGGAAAATTTTTATTATGATATACAAAAAGAATATGATTTAAATTAAATTGAAGATTGGTTTATGCTTTCAAATAAAGTGAACGCACTTTTTGACTTACTTGAGGATATGTACAATAAACAAAACAAAGTCTTACTCTTTACTAAATCAGTTTAGTTTTTAAATTTACTTGAGGATATGGTAAGTAAAATGTTTAAACTAATAAATCCCTTTAGATTTTCGTAAAATACAACAAATATTCATATCTTAGAATCGATGGAAGTACTTCACATTCAGCAAGAAGACAGCATTGCAAAAGTTTCAACGATCCAGGCCAGGAAATTTTTATGTTGATATTGAATTCTTAAGTGGGAGGATTGGGATTAAATTTAATTGCTGCAGATAGAGCTGTGATATTGGATCCAGACTGGAACCCGCAAGTTGATAATTAGTGCATTGACAGACTTTACAGAATTGGACAAAAGAAAGATGTGATTGTTTTCAGATTTATAACTGTGGGTACAGTTGAAGAGCACATGTACCGAAGATAAATTTATAAAAGCAGTATGACTAACTTAGCCATCGAAAAAGAATGTGATGATGTACAGCGCATCTTTGATTAAGAATCCTTAGAAAAATTACTCAATTTCGATCCAAATAGTAATAAGTGCGAGACACTTGAATTATTGGAATAGAGAAACGATAAGAAAAATAACACAATTGAAACTCCATCAAATTAACATACAAAGAACTTTTTATTAAATCATGAATTGATTGAGGGAATCAGTGATCACTTGGAAATATTCTAAACTGCTGATAATTGACTTTAAAATATTATATAATTAATTAAATAAATTTAAAACTATTTTTTATTTTAGTTATAGTGTTATGAATATTTTGATTTTATATACTAATAGTTTATAAAAATTAGGTCAATTTTAAGAACTTTAAATACATAAAAGTTTGTTTTGATTATTTATTTGGAAATGATAAAAAATCAATCAAAATGACATAATAATACAAGTCAATTTAATTAAAATTCCTTAAATTATTAGATTCATAAGTATTCCTACACGTAATTAACCTTTAACAAATATTAATTAAAAAATCCATATAATTTATTATATAAAATTACAAATAATCTTTACCAGAAAAAGCATTAAAATCAAATAAAAATATAACAAAAGTATTAAGTTTTAATTATTGAATAAGAACTAATAAGATCTCGCACAATTATATTTATTATTAAATTACAGAAAAGAATGAATAAATTTATATAAAGAGATATTTAAAATTTTGATAATATTATATTTAACTTATTTATTTAATCAATACATGATATTGCAAAAAAAGAATTTATTAAAACTAAATTTAGATTAAACATATTTTCACTTGAAATTTGTTAATTTTACATTGTATAATAAAAAATTAGATTATGATTTTTATATATTCTTAAGTATTCTAAATAATTTTTATTCATAGAATCTTTTTATAAATATTACTTTATAAAGTGTCCAAGCATGAAGTTGCTAATAATGCATCAAATTGTTAATCATAAATAATATATTCAAAATTATAGATAAATAGATTTGTAAGTATAAAATAAATAGAATATACTAAAATAATATTTTAAATAAAATTACATATTTCATTGAAATTAACAAAAACTAATTACGAATAATTTTTTTTATTTATTATTACTATTTAAACTATAAAATTCAAATAAAAGCAATCGTATCAAGTAATAAAATTGTAAATTGCGAAAATGGTGCATTAAGATAAAATATAAATGAGTATAAAGTTATTTACTTTAATATATGTAATAAGGTATATTATAATTAAAAGACAAAATTTTTATTTGAAAATTTAAATTTAAATTAAATTAGTACTTTAATTAGAAAAATTAGCTATCTCTTCTCACTCATTAAATCACCACTTTGTCGAGCTCACTGATTATTTCCAAAAGCTGATCAATTCTGAACTCATTGACCTTTCCTTGGAGCTGCTCTGCCATTTTCTTGCTGTTACCATCTCCCATTTTAGTAAGGCTCTAAATTGTTGATTCATAAGCTTTTGCCATTCCATCTTGATGCTCAAACACGATTTTAGTGAAATCTTTAATGCTCTGCAAGTTCTTGTTCACTTATTCTTTCTGAGTGCGTTCATAAATCTGCATTGAATCTTTGATGGCGTTTTAAACTTTTTCCTAGAATTCTAGTTGCTAGATGTCCAAATTAATGTTGAGTTTGAAGGGACTAATTTAATTGAGTTTGTCAACACATTGCTGCAACATTTCATTGTTAATTTTGGCATTTTCTGTAATTCTTGTCTCGCTATACTAAATGATATCAATGATGTGAGAGTATTTGAGATGCGATTCCAATTGTTAGTCCATTTCTTTTGCTTAATTCTTCAATACTTCTACTTGATCTTCCAAATCTCCAATTATTTAATCTTTCTCATTCAATTAAGTAGAATCATTATCGATTTGTTATTCAAAATCAGCAATATCTTATTTCTGTTTTGAACATTTTGAAACTAAGTCTTTGATATCTTCAGCTTGCACATTCATACTTTCTTACAACATATTCTTTTGAGCTTGCTCTTGCCAGTATCTTCTAGTCATGTCGTTAAGTTTATCTTAACTTAGTTTGAGTTCATTTCTGAGTAAATTATGCTGATTTTGGGAATCTTGAGCTTAACTCTTAATTTCATTCTTGTATTGCTAAATAATATCGTCGATAAAATCGAGTTGAAGTATTTCATGAGTCCAGCACTCCTTACAAAACACTTTGATAAATCCATCCTACTAATTACCAATGAAGTATCCATTTATAATGTCTGTGAGTACTTTAGAGTTGAAATTGTCAAGTCCATTTAGTTTTTGGATTGACCAATCACCATTAAGTTCCTGTCCACAAAGATTGCAACTAGCATTCAAACTTTCAAAGAATTGTTCCTGTTCTTGCTACTCTTGATCTTCAACGTTGCAATAAGATTGTTCTGATTATTGGTTGGAAAGTGAGTCCATGGTTAATGTTATGAGTTATAAATTAATTATTATAAAATTTATTATAATAAGTTGGTTTAAATAGTATATGTCTTTCAAGAATTTAAATATTCAAATTTTTTTAATAATTTTTTATAAATCTATTCTCGTTAAATTATTTATAGAAATTGAATTAAACATTTTAATTAAAATTTATATTTTAGTATTGAAAAAATTAATTAAATTTCTATTTAATGAAAATTAATAAAATGATTTATTAATTTTTGTTGATTTCCATTTATATAAACATTAAAATTTAATAATAAATCATCAATTAATTTGTATTTTGCTTTATTAATTTAAAGGTTAAATAAAGTATTCTTTTTTCAAAAAGATAATAATTTTCTTAATATAAATCTTTAAAATTTATTATAATGATGATTAATTTCTAATATAAAATAATTAATTTTATCATACTCTCTTATTGAAAATAATAATATTAATAAATTAAATGATTAAATGTTTTGTAAAATTTTAGTTTTTAATAGTATTTTATATAAGATTTTAATTGTTATATATTTAGTATTTTCAGCTTCATTTATTTTTATAATAATTTTTCTATAGAATTATAAAATTAGCACAGTCTATTTTTTATACAAACCTATTTTAATTTTTTAATTATAAAAACTTAATATTTTTCAAACATTTTACATTGTGATTTTAGAAAATAATGGCATAAAAAATATTATTGATGTAAATAATTTAAAATATATTTATAAAGTTAAATAAAGAAACCCCTTTTCTAAAAGAAGATACTTTGTATTTAGTTTAAATTACAAAAAATTAAGAACTTCTATTGACACTTATTAGATCATTTATCAAAATATAATAAACAATAAAGATAAAAAAATAAATGAAAAGTTAACATTAAATTTAAATTAATTTTGAAAATTATAAATATTAATAGATTATTTTACACTATTTAATAGCAACTTAAAGAAATATAAAGATTGTTTATTTATTATAAATCAATTTAAATAAATTAATTAAAAAGTTTGAAGAAACTATGCAAATAACCATATTAGGTGAATTAAATAAGTAATTATTTCTGGTAGGAAATAATCAAAGACTATAAAAATTTATTGAGTTTAATTATTAAAATTTCTAATAAAATAATTCAATTTTTTTTTCATAGATGAATCATGCTTTAAAAATTTATTGGTTTATACATCAGTTTAAACTATAAGATTACAGGATTAAAATTATTTAATAGAGTATAATTTACTTTAAATAACTAATAAAAATTAAATTTTGTAAATTATGATAATTAAATTAAAATTATTAATAGTTAATCATAGTGACTTGAAATATAAATTTATCACTCAATATATGCTAACTTCGGCAAGTTCATTCATTATCTCTTTAAGCTGTTCAATGTTGAACCCATTGACTTTCCCTTGGAGCTGCTCTGCCATTATTTTGCTGTTTGCATCTCCTACTTTTTTAAGACTTTGAATTGTGGACTCGTATGCTTTGGACATTCCTGATTAATGATCAAACACGATCTTAGCAAATTCACTAATACTTTCTAAGTTCTTGTTGATTTATACTCTTTAAGATTCTATGAAATACGATTCTTCATCTATAATGGCATGCTTAATTTGATCCTTAATGTCTAGTGATTTCTTCTCTAAGTCAATGCTGAGCTAAAATGGGCTTATGGAATTAAGTTTATCAACATACATTTGAAGTAACTCTTGGCCACTTTTTGTGTAATTAGCAGTTTCTTACTCAACACTTTGGAAAAGATCAATGAAATAGCTCCATTTCTTGTAAGAATTTAACTTTGACTCCAACTCACCTGCTTAGAATTCTAGGACTCTTATGATTTGATCTTTTTCATTTAATAATTTAGAATCATTTCCTGTTTGATGTTCCAACTTTTTAATTTCTGCTTACTGTTAGGAAATTAATGATTTTAATTCGTTGATTAATCCATTTGAGTTATTTATAGCTTATTAGAGCAATTTTTTCTAAGCCAGTTCTTGCTAATAACTTTTAGTTATATCGCTAAGTTTATCTTAAGCTTCTTTAAGTTCTTTTCTATACTAGTCTTAATTTTTCTAACATTCTTATGCTTGATTCTTGATCACATTCTTGTATTGCTAAATAATTACGTCGAAAAAATCGGGTTGAAGTATTTCATGAGTTTAGCATGCTTTACAAAACACTTTGAATAATCCATCATATTAGTTTCCCTGTGAGAATCCATAAATAATATCTGCGACTACTTTAGAGTTGAAATTTAAAGGTCCGCTTAGTTTTTGGATCGACCAGTCTCTATAAAGCTGCTGTATGCACTAGTTACAACTAGCATTTGAACTTTCAAAGAATTGTTTCAACTCTTGCTACTTTTCATCTCTAACGTTGCAGTAAGATTGCTCTGATTATTAGTTGGAAAGTGAGTCCATAAGAAAATGATCTAAGTTTTTAATTAATTATTATGAAAATTAATTATAATAGTTGGTTTAAATACTAAAAATTATCAACAATTTTAAATATTCAAATTGTGAAAACTTTAAAAATTTTATTCTAAATTATAATGAATTTAATACATATATTTTTTGGAATCTCATTATAATGTTTAACTATTAAAAATTAAAACATACTCTATATAATTTATTAATCTTTAATTATTAAGATTGAAAGTATTTAATATTATTAATATGAGTAGATTTAAATAGACTCAAATTATAAATAAAAATATCTCATAAAATTGTTTTGTTATTATAAATTGAAAAATTTAAATTTAATTTAAATCAATTATTCTAAATACAAATAATATCTATACATCATTTTTATATACTTTACGGTTGTTCCCTTTAAGGCAATAAGTTGTGTATATACTCTTATAAGGATTCTTTCTCTTCTATTTTAAGTTTTCCGAGCTATTTATCAAAGAATCCATTCATATCATCAATTGAATATCTCTCTTTTTCAATTAAACTTTTATTTACTTTAATGAAATCTTCCTTAGATTTCTAAATTTAAATCTTTGATTCTTTGCTTTGTTTAATCTCATCAGTAATTTAAGTCTTAAGAATTCCAATAAAATCTGAATATTTCTCATAAAGGATAGAGTCAATTTAAACTTAGAACTAATCGAATTATTTTTTTAAATCGATATTTATTAATGTTTGGTATGCATTAAATTGATTTTCTAAATTTTAGTTTATTATTGTATATCAGGAAAATTGATTAAGAAATGGTTCTAAAATTCTCATATTTTACATTTATTTAAATTTTATTTATATTTATGGATGATTCCACATCGTTTCATAATAACATTTCTAACAAAGTAACTAAAAATCTTTACAGTCTAAATTAGAATGATCCAATTCTCAATTTATAAACACTTCTGTATCATCACATGGATACATAATCCCATCATTGTAGCACATTAGGGATAATTATAATAACCCACACTTGTTGCATTTATATTATTTTTTGCTCATTTTTTGAAATTATAATAAATAAATTTATATTTTTATTTTAATAATTATAATTAATTCAAACTCTATTATATAAAGGATGTTCTTCTCAATATATATATAAAGATAGAATATTTATAAAGAATATAGTTTAAATTTCTTAATTTAATAGAAGTTTTTCAGATTCTAAAAGCATTTATGGAATTCAATCTAATTTTTCTAAATATGAAAGGTAATTTATTTCAGTATCTCTTAAGATACTGAGGAAAATTTTAAGAAAAAATAAGTTTTTAAAAGATATATCCTTTCTCACCATTCAATAAATGAGGATATTATAATAAAATGAGATGAAAAATATTATTAGTATTAGGGAGGCAGTAATTCTAAATCATTTATCGTATATAAACTTATGAATTGTATTGTATAGCATCGTCTTTATTTAAGTTTAACTTCATTAATTAAAATTTTTTATTAAATGTATTATAGTAAACGATTAAGCATCCACATACAGTAATAATTAAGTATTTTTTAATAGATTTTAATAATTGATTCAAAAACAAAGCAATTATTTAGATTTTTTAGGGTTATATAAAATGTAAATCGAATTCGATATTTTAATATAATTTTGATTTTATCAAATGTAAATGAATTTATATTAACTGCATAAGTTTATGAATAAAATTTTCGGATTAATTTTTTATTATTGTAGAAACACATTCGAATTGGTAGGATTAAATATATATTAATTGTTATAATTAAAAATATAACCAGTTAGATTGGCCAATTTAATTGATCTTGGATTCATTCGATAAAGAATTCAAAATAAGTTGGAATTTTATTGGCGGTAATATTTTATCGCATCCTTGGAGCGAAATAACTCGACTTTAATGTGAGGGTAAAAATATAATGAATTAAGAAGGTCAAATTAAAGTTGATTTATTTAGCTCCCTTAATGCGACAAAATAGTACCGCTAATTTAAATTTAATTTTCAAATTTCGAATGTATTCCTATAATGATTGAAATTTTATTGATATATAACAAAATGATGAATTTTATTAATCCTTCAATCGCCTAAAGCATTTCGGTTATCAACTTATATCTATTAAAATATTTTTAAATTTATAATATAATAATTAGTAAAAATTTAGACTAGACTACTATTTTTAATTTTGCAAATTATCAAATCAATTGACAATATAATAAGTTTCCTAATTAATAATTATTCATATTGTTTTAATAAATATCGACTTCTAAAAATTTAATAAATAAAAAAGGAGAGATGCCGTTGTAAGTTAATAAATAAATAAGAGAGGTAAATAATCAGGATAATATTGAGATAAAAGTTTTTTGTTAATATAATTTTAATTATAGTCAAATGAATAAACATTTATGAAACAAACTAAAATTTTTGTGATTTTATATTCTAAAATTCTGTATTAAAAAATAAATTCAATTTTAATCATAACTATATAAATAACTAAAATTTTAAGCATTTTAACTGCATAATTATAATTAATTATAATTATTTTATATATTCTTTAAACTATAAGTTCTTTAATAAAACTTGAAAATGAATAAATAATTATAGTACAAATGCAATGACTGCGGAATACTACAGAATTCCGTCCACAGCTTTAGTAAATCACTTTTTCATTGTGATGATCTTACACTATTATTAACTGTGATATTTATTCTTAAAATAAATAAGCAAAAAGTGCTAATTTCTTTTTAGGGATTGTTTTGAATAAAAATTACTGAGCATGAGTATTATATAAACTGAGATTTCACTTTAAAAATAACTATTAAATGTTAATATTACTATTTTAACTTTGGAATTTGATAAATTTAAATATTTCATCGATATAAGAAATAAATTTATAAGCTAATTTAAAATTGCTAATCACTTATAAATGTAAATTTAAGATGTCTTTCTGAAAGAAACTGATGTCAATTGTATAAAAGTAGTATATTTTAATTTAAAATAGCTTCTAAAATCTTAGATTGCAGATGATATCACAAAAAGTAAAGAAACAATTGATAAAATATAAAATTAAAGGAAGATTTCATTTCTTAATATTAAAGCTTATTTAATAATGATTAATTCTGTAAACATGATATGGAATTTTTCTTGAATAAATCTTGTATCAAGCTTAAAATCCAATAGAAAGAGCAACTTTACTAATATTTTAATTAGTTAATACCATTTTAAGAGTAGCTTTAAAATAAAAAATGACAATTAATTTATTATAAAATTATAAATATTATATGTTTATAAAAGTGAACATTTTAATTAAACAACTTTTCTTTATTATTTTAAATTTATACCCTAACCAAAGCCTAATGGTAATTATGGAGAAGAAAATGTATATAATTGATAGCCATAAACATGCTTATCATAAAAATTTCTACCTCTCATTTAAACTTTATATATAATCTGTTGACAAAAGTTAAGCCTTTTATGTGCTAGAGAGTGAAATGAAGGTGGTGTTTATCTTTAAAAATTTAGAATATTAAATACCCTTATTAACAACAAAAATAAGATAACTTTTTTTTTATAACCACAGATAAAAGATAAAGAGACTTCAATCTAAGCAGCATTGCTTAATGTATTTTTTAGCGATCCTTTATTAAATTGAAATTTTAGGGCCAATATCAGTTGGTATAATAAATATATACAAGGAAACTACTTAATCTACAAGGCTTCTAATATGTTAGTTTCATTATTTTAAAAAGTAAATAAATTTTAATTATCTAAAAAAGATTAATTAAATTGAATTCTAGTCTTCTTATTTATGTATCATTCATGAATGAATGGTTAAAATTCTTGTTTTTTTTAAAACACTTTATAGTGATTCTAAAGATCGATGGAAGAATATATAATTGTGTAGAATTTTGTATTTTTAGATATTAATATTTAATCAAAATTTTCCTCGTGTTAAATATGAATTAATTAAGTAATTGTAATTAAATAAATCTGGTCTGAAAACTTATTTAATAAATTATTACAATTAAATTAAAAAGATATTTAATTTTTAATTTATTATTAAGTAAATACAAAAATCATTCAATTTATTTAATTCTAATGTTACTCTTATAATGGCAACAGTTCGCTAATAAACTAGCAAAGCTGCACTTTTTCTTTGATTTTAAGTTTATCTATCTATTTTTCAAAGAATTCATTCGTTTCAATAATTGAGTATTTATCACTGTCAATCAGATTTTTATTTAATTTAATAAATTCTTCCTTAGACTTTTAAATTTATTCCAAAGTTTCTTTACTTTTCGTAATCTCATCTGTAATCAAAACCTTCAAATTATCAACTAATTTCGTCTATTATTCTTAAATAAATTTTTAAGTATTGTTTTGCATTTCAGTTAACAAATTTTTCAAATCAACTTATATTAAAGACTAAAAGCTATAAAGGGGTCTAAGTCGTTGTAAAAATTATTTTTTCAGATTTAGTAACCCAATATTTATGAAATATATCTTTTTTTTATTGTAATTTTTCTTTAAAGCTTCTATATCGAACACCTTTCTTAAATCATGTTAATATAATACTATTGATCATTCATAAAATATGATATTAAATAATTACAAACATATTCTTTCCATGCTTTAGATATTTGATATAATTAGGGTAACTAAATAAGTAAATTGATATTTATGTACATAAGTAAAATAATTTTTCTTCTCTTTTGAAACCATAAAAATCAATTAAATTTTTTCGTAATCTTAAGAATAGAAAATATCTTAAACATGGAAATATTTTTTAAAATAATTATGTGATATATTATGAAAGTTCAATTGATTAAATGCACCAAAAATTATAATAGACGTTCAATTTAGAAGCTAGAAAGTATAAATTAATAAAAAAATATATTTTCTTTTGAGATTGGCGGACTAAATCTAAACAAATAGCCAATAAATTGATATTGCACCGTCTTAGGTTTTTTTTTAAAAAATAGATTTTGACAACGACTTAGTGCCCAAAGCTACTTAACTATTCTTTAAACTAATTTTTGACTTCAATAAATGGTAAAATCATCTTGTTTTTCCTTTGTAAATCAGCAATTTCTTTTTCAAATTTCAATTTTTAATTTTAAAATTCTGATTAAACATCATCATAATTTAACGTAGCTTTGCAAAAACATGATCTGCAAAGAAATAATAATTCTTTGTAAATTGAATTGATGTAATTCCATTTGGTATTTATGAAAGTCTTTGGGTCATCACATTGAAACATAATAGAATCATTAAATAAAAATAGTTCGATCTCTTACCTTTAGCATTGATTGCATTTATATAATTTCTGTTTATTCATCAAAATTTAAATTCTTAAAATTTATTATTATAAAATTATCAAACAAATAGATATATATATTTCGTATTTATTTTTTATCTTAAATTATTAATTTTTTTTACATAATTTTTAATTATAACTTTAACAAAAGCTCAAACAAAATTGAATTGAAAAATCAAGTTAAATTTAATTTAGTTCACATTAAAGTTATTATAACATATAAAAGTATTTAAATCGAAAAATTCACCAATAAAATTTTATTTTATATTATTTCTTCACATATTAATTTTGATTTAATATATAATAGAAAATACGCTGCAGCGAGATTAAATAATCGAGCATGATAATTGCTGAGCTAAAACTTCCCTGTTTAAATAATTTACCTTGCACATGTCTAATTTTCTAAATTGGTGAAATCGGAGTATGTACTCCATCGTCAAAAGGTGAGTAGATTTTATAAAAGAAGAAACGATTGGTTACTATTTTATACATGAGAAAAATAAATAAAGCTACCCCACCGAAATATAGGGCATATATTCCATGTTTTAGCAAGAGTTTGATAAAATTTTCTTACCATTTCTTTATAAAAAAGAGCCACATAATCTGTATAAATAATTTCTAGTAGATCTTGATCACAAAAGGAGAGGTATTTTTCAAAATTTATTTTCTTCATGACTGCCAATTTAAAAATTATCACTATAATTCAAATTGATATTACTCTGTTATAAATGGTTTAATGTAGTATTAAAAAGTCAGTTTTTTAATATTAATTTAAGAATACTTATTATCGAAAAATTTTAAATATAATTTTAATTTTAATTAAAATTTTTATTTTAAATATTTTAATAATTTAAGATTGATTTTATAGTTGAAAATATTTCTAATTTTCTATCTAAAATACTTATTCTAAATATTTATACGGAATATATATATATTCGGTTTATTATATATACAAGTTGTTTTATAAATAATAATTCAAATTATTTAAAAATTAATTGTATTATATTTTTTGTATTTAACTATAAATTAAATTCATATTATTTTAAATAAAAAGTAAAAGATATAGATGGAATTATTCAATTTTCTACTTTAGTAAATAGATATTGTATTTTGGTTAGAGGCATAATAATTATATAAAACATTTGCTTATATTTTAAATATTAATGAAACTATTAAAATAAAATATAGTTTAAACTAAATAATAAATCTATTTAATCAAGTTAATTATTTATCTTAAGGATTTGGTTTTTCAGGCAATAATTTATGAATTTCTTCGTATAATTTTTCTTTCTCTGGAATTCTAAGATTTTAAACTTATTTCTTACAATAAGATATAGCCCCATTTATATTAGAACCTACTTTTAAAATTTAATTGTTGGCCCAGAAATCTTTTAATTTATCAATTTCTTATTGTTTCATTTAACTTTCCTGCAAATTTTATAGAATTTTTGATTATAAATATATAATAAAGCACTCTTAAATGTCATTTAAACTTTAAAAAGTTTTAACTTATAGACTTATGAGGTATCTTTTAATATCAAATTTAATTAGGCATTCAAAATTCCTTATTTATTTCTCAATTTCACTCACTACGTTAACATATTTCTCAAAAATCTTGAAATTATATTATTTTTACTTGAAACTCAATTCTATTTCTACTCTTTACTATTTAAGTTTATTTTGAACAAAATTTTCATGAATAATTCTTTCATGATAGCAGTTTAAACAGAGTAGAGTGAAATCTTTATCATCATGTTTTGAATAATCATACTTTTGAGTTCTTAGCAAAAATGGATCATCACATTTATACTTTATGGTGTTATACCATAAAAGATATGCATGATAAGTGTCACATGAATTGCATTTAAATTAGTTTCTATTTTCCATTTTCCTTCAGAAAAATAATTTATAAAATCTTAATTATATTGTGCGATTAATTTTAAAATATAAATTATAATCATATTTTGAATATTTGATTTTGCTTTCAATTAATGGTAAGAATCATTATTTCATTTAATACTCCTCCCTTATTAATAAAAAATTTTTAATTCTACGCTTATAAATTTTCTAAAATTTATATCATTTTGTATATTTATATCTATTACTGAATTGTGCAAAAAGATAATAGTATAAAATAAACACTGCAATTCTTATTTTAATATAGATAGTTTTTTTTTAATTTTTCTAATAAAAGCAATCTTCATGGTATTATTACTTTATTTTTTGATATTAATAAATTAAATTA
>ARYC01019398.1:0-12620 GCA_000711775.1 Oxytricha trifallax | reverse complement strand
TAAATTATTACAATTAAATTAAAAAGATATTTAATTTTTAATTTATTATTAAGTAAATACAAAAATCATTCAATTTATTTAATTCTAATGTTACTCTTATAATGGCAACAGTTCGCTAATAAACTAGCAAAGCTGCACTTTTTCTTTGATTTTAAGTTTATCTATCTATTTTTCAAAGAATTCATTCGTTTCAATAATTGAGTATTTATCACTGTCAATCAGATTTTTATTTAATTTAATAAATTCTTCCTTAGACTTTTAAATTTATTCCAAAGTTTCTTTACTTTTCGTAATCTCATCTGTAATCAAAACCTTCAAATTATCAACTAATTTCGTCTATTATTCTTAAATAAATTTTTAAGTATTGTTTTGCATTTCAGTTAACAAATTTTTCAAATCAACTTATATTAAAGACTAAAAGCTATAAAGGGGTCTAAGTCGTTGTAAAAATTATTTTTTCAGATTTAGTAACCCAATATTTATGAAATATATCTTTTTTTTATTGTAATTTTTCTTTAAAGCTTCTATATCGAACACCTTTCTTAAATCATGTTAATATAATACTATTGATCATTCATAAAATATGATATTAAATAATTACAAACATATTCTTTCCATGCTTTAGATATTTGATATAATTAGGGTAACTAAATAAGTAAATTGATATTTATGTACATAAGTAAAATAATTTTTCTTCTCTTTTGAAACCATAAAAATCAATTAAATTTTTTCGTAATCTTAAGAATAGAAAATATCTTAAACATGGAAATATTTTTTAAAATAATTATGTGATATATTATGAAAGTTCAATTGATTAAATGCACCAAAAATTATAATAGACGTTCAATTTAGAAGCTAGAAAGTATAAATTAATAAAAAAATATATTTTCTTTTGAGATTGGCGGACTAAATCTAAACAAATAGCCAATAAATTGATATTGCACCGTCTTAGGTTTTTTTTTAAAAAATAGATTTTGACAACGACTTAGTGCCCAAAGCTACTTAACTATTCTTTAAACTAATTTTTGACTTCAATAAATGGTAAAATCATCTTGTTTTTCCTTTGTAAATCAGCAATTTCTTTTTCAAATTTCAATTTTTAATTTTAAAATTCTGATTAAACATCATCATAATTTAACGTAGCTTTGCAAAAACATGATCTGCAAAGAAATAATAATTCTTTGTAAATTGAATTGATGTAATTCCATTTGGTATTTATGAAAGTCTTTGGGTCATCACATTGAAACATAATAGAATCATTAAATAAAAATAGTTCGATCTCTTACCTTTAGCATTGATTGCATTTATATAATTTCTGTTTATTCATCAAAATTTAAATTCTTAAAATTTATTATTATAAAATTATCAAACAAATAGATATATATATTTCGTATTTATTTTTTATCTTAAATTATTAATTTTTTTTACATAATTTTTAATTATAACTTTAACAAAAGCTCAAACAAAATTGAATTGAAAAATCAAGTTAAATTTAATTTAGTTCACATTAAAGTTATTATAACATATAAAAGTATTTAAATCGAAAAATTCACCAATAAAATTTTATTTTATATTATTTCTTCACATATTAATTTTGATTTAATATATAATAGAAAATACGCTGCAGCGAGATTAAATAATCGAGCATGATAATTGCTGAGCTAAAACTTCCCTGTTTAAATAATTTACCTTGCACATGTCTAATTTTCTAAATTGGTGAAATCGGAGTATGTACTCCATCGTCAAAAGGTGAGTAGATTTTATAAAAGAAGAAACGATTGGTTACTATTTTATACATGAGAAAAATAAATAAAGCTACCCCACCGAAATATAGGGCATATATTCCATGTTTTAGCAAGAGTTTGATAAAATTTTCTTACCATTTCTTTATAAAAAAGAGCCACATAATCTGTATAAATAATTTCTAGTAGATCTTGATCACAAAAGGAGAGGTATTTTTCAAAATTTATTTTCTTCATGACTGCCAATTTAAAAATTATCACTATAATTCAAATTGATATTACTCTGTTATAAATGGTTTAATGTAGTATTAAAAAGTCAGTTTTTTAATATTAATTTAAGAATACTTATTATCGAAAAATTTTAAATATAATTTTAATTTTAATTAAAATTTTTATTTTAAATATTTTAATAATTTAAGATTGATTTTATAGTTGAAAATATTTCTAATTTTCTATCTAAAATACTTATTCTAAATATTTATACGGAATATATATATATTCGGTTTATTATATATACAAGTTGTTTTATAAATAATAATTCAAATTATTTAAAAATTAATTGTATTATATTTTTTGTATTTAACTATAAATTAAATTCATATTATTTTAAATAAAAAGTAAAAGATATAGATGGAATTATTCAATTTTCTACTTTAGTAAATAGATATTGTATTTTGGTTAGAGGCATAATAATTATATAAAACATTTGCTTATATTTTAAATATTAATGAAACTATTAAAATAAAATATAGTTTAAACTAAATAATAAATCTATTTAATCAAGTTAATTATTTATCTTAAGGATTTGGTTTTTCAGGCAATAATTTATGAATTTCTTCGTATAATTTTTCTTTCTCTGGAATTCTAAGATTTTAAACTTATTTCTTACAATAAGATATAGCCCCATTTATATTAGAACCTACTTTTAAAATTTAATTGTTGGCCCAGAAATCTTTTAATTTATCAATTTCTTATTGTTTCATTTAACTTTCCTGCAAATTTTATAGAATTTTTGATTATAAATATATAATAAAGCACTCTTAAATGTCATTTAAACTTTAAAAAGTTTTAACTTATAGACTTATGAGGTATCTTTTAATATCAAATTTAATTAGGCATTCAAAATTCCTTATTTATTTCTCAATTTCACTCACTACGTTAACATATTTCTCAAAAATCTTGAAATTATATTATTTTTACTTGAAACTCAATTCTATTTCTACTCTTTACTATTTAAGTTTATTTTGAACAAAATTTTCATGAATAATTCTTTCATGATAGCAGTTTAAACAGAGTAGAGTGAAATCTTTATCATCATGTTTTGAATAATCATACTTTTGAGTTCTTAGCAAAAATGGATCATCACATTTATACTTTATGGTGTTATACCATAAAAGATATGCATGATAAGTGTCACATGAATTGCATTTAAATTAGTTTCTATTTTCCATTTTCCTTCAGAAAAATAATTTATAAAATCTTAATTATATTGTGCGATTAATTTTAAAATATAAATTATAATCATATTTTGAATATTTGATTTTGCTTTCAATTAATGGTAAGAATCATTATTTCATTTAATACTCCTCCCTTATTAATAAAAAATTTTTAATTCTACGCTTATAAATTTTCTAAAATTTATATCATTTTGTATATTTATATCTATTACTGAATTGTGCAAAAAGATAATAGTATAAAATAAACACTGCAATTCTTATTTTAATATAGATAGTTTTTTTTTAATTTTTCTAATAAAAGCAATCTTCATGGTATTATTACTTTATTTTTTGATATTAATAAATTAAATTAACTAGATAAATTTGCAACAATTTTTCATTTATTTTATCAATATAAAAAATTATACATTAACAGGTTAAATATTTCTAAATTTTTTAAAGAATATTTTTAGAATGATAATAAAAAAATTTTGAAATAATAATTTTATAAGCAAATAATCTCAATAAATTCTTAAAGAAATAATTATTTGAAATAAATATTATATTGAGAATAATAGGAGATTCTTAGTATATTTAAAATTCTCTATAATATAATTAAATTAATTACTCATAAATCTATTATATTTTACGGGTCTTCTTATCGTGGCATTAAATTATGAATAAATGTGGAGAGTTGTTATTTCTAAGCAATTTAAAGTGAATCTATAGATCTATCGAAAAATTCATTCATGTGTTGAATTTGATATTTTCCACTATCAATCAAATTCTTATTTTATTATATAAAATTTTCCTTTGATTTCTAAATTTATTCGAGTTATTCTTAGCTTTCTGTAATTTCTTGAGTAATCTTGAGTTTAAAAATGTCTATAAAATTTGTGTACTTTTCATATAAAGTATCCTTGATATTGATGTTATTTAATTTAATCGAAGAAATAATTCTGATAAATTAGATTAATAAGGATAGAAGTGTTTTGGTTTTCTAAGGAAAATAATTTGGCATTTAAACACATTAAATTAAACTGAATAAATTAGTGTTTATAAAAAATGTAAATTAAATTGAACAATATAATAGTTGCATCTGATTAAAGAATTGATTGATGCTCAAGGAGACATAAGGAAGTTTTTATCTAAAAATCTCCATTTTTTTAATAATTAAAATTAATTTAAAATATATTTAAGTTTTAAATTATTTAATCTAAACTTCATATTATTATGATCTTCGTGAGTCATCGTTTAAAACAGTGTCTCTCGCGGATTTAAAATATCAACATTTTTTTCAATATTTTTCAATATTTTCAAATAAATTTCTCTATATCTAAAAGGAAATACGATAATTCCTAATAGAATTAGAACATTTTTCTATCTTAAGTTAAAATATCATTTTTACCACTAATTTTAATTAAGGAATCCTAATAAGGCACCCTAATAATCCTAACAGATTTATGACTATATCCTTAAGGATGTTATTAATTTATATAAGGAAAAAAAATATTTTATTAGAGAAGTTAATATATGATTATTTTTACAATGACTTATTTATGCTTTAAAAAATCAAAAAATCCTCGAGAGACACTGTTTTAAACAATGACTCTCGAAGATAAAAAACTTAAATCAACATATAATCAAGCTTTAAAGCTATCATAATTTTAAAATCTCAATGAAACTAAAAACACTATATGTTAAAGCAGCTGTAGCAAAAGTGTGTCTGGCTGCAACTATTGTAAAAAATCAGAAGAAAAAAATATCTTCATAAAACATGGGAAGATAATTTTCACTATTTATTGAATTAAATATCCTTTTTGTTTAAAAAATAAAATCTGTTTTATTTCCCTCTTAATTTGTTACTTTTATTAAGTAAATTTGTTTTTCCAAAATAAATTTTATTTAAGTAATATCGATTTGTAATTTATCAAAGTGATCTTTCAAATCTACATTGATTAATGTTTGAAAATTATGAAACTATGCCTAAATCTTTTTATTTATATCAACGAAAGGTTTATAATTTTCAAAGTCATTTTTGAGTTCTTTAATTTTTTGAAAAGTTTTTTAATTTAATAAATAAATCTAATTGTTTTTAAGAATTTAAATAAGGGATTATTGAAAATTAAGAATATGAGGGGATATCAGCAGACTAATGAATAATCCTCCAATATATCATTTTAAATTCTAATTATTTTTGGTAATAGAAAATATTAGCATTAAGCTTATCATAATATAATATAATACACTATCTCTATTGAATGACATTGCCTATAAAATATAATTTTTCATAGTTCAGTAGCATTATAAAATTCTTTTAAATGTATTCACAAGCTATTTTTAATAGTAATTGTTCTTCAATGATACAAAGAGTATCAAAGGATATTAAATTAAGTAATTTTTTATTATTAACAATAAAATTCGCTAGGTTCAAGAATAGATAAGAAAATTAATACCCTTAATTTAAAACCTAAGATAGAGAAAAGATGTATTAATTAAAAATATATAAAAATTTAAAGGGTTTTTAATTAATAATGCCTCTATTTTTAATACTAATTAAAAACTCAGAATAATAGAACATTCTATTAATGAACCATTCCTTTATTAGACTACTCAACTTTATTTGTTATAATTTTGATTATTTTATGATATGATAGAATTAATTGAGAATCTATTTCCTAAATACCTATGCAATTAAATCTAATTCTTTATTTCTGGTTAATTAAAGTATCTCATTGTATAGCATAATTTACAAAGGAATTTAAATGCATTTATTTCCTCTTCAGAATATACCCATTCCATTTTAATGAATGTTTTTGCGTTGTCACAAGGATATTTCACTATATTATTGTAGCATTGTAATTACTCTCTTAGAGAACCGCAATCATTGCATTTGAATAGCTTTGTGTTTATTTTTTATATTCTAAATTCCTTAATTAAATTATAATAATTTATAATTTTTATGTTTTATAACAATTTTTAAATATTTAAAAAGACAACTTTTTTTATTTAGTTAAAGTATAATATTTATTAATTAAAGATTATTTTGTATTAAGTGAGATATTTTAATTAAATATATTCATTCTATAGCTCTCTGAATTTTAACATTTTATTAGTTGTTTTTTTTAAAGTTATTGAGTAATGGCCCCCTGGGGGGGCCGCTAAAATATTATTTCTTATTTTTTTTAAAGCTCTAAAAATCATTATAACATCAAAGTAGCATGTTATAACTCATTGCATAGGTCTCTAATGATCTTTACGAGTAATTTGTAACAACCTAAAACATAGTAAACTTTCTCAATTACATAAAAAATACATTAGATTTTAAATAATTATTTCTAATTTTGTTTTTATTTTTATGTTCATTTTATATTTTATTTCTCTTATTTATTTAATGATGTCATGATTAGCTGTTACACAATTGTGGGTAATAAAATTATTGAGTCAATTGATTGTGTTGAGAATTAAAAAGGTTTTTCATGTAAATGTAACAGCTAACATGACATCATTAAATAAATAAGAGAAATAAAATATAAAATGAACATAAAAATAAAAACAAAATTAGAAATAATTATTTAAAATCTAATGTATTTTTTATGTAATTGAGAAAGTTTACTATGTTTTAGGTTGTTACAAATTACTCGTAAAGATCATTAGAGACCTATGCAATGAGTTATAACATGCTACTTTGATGTTATAATGATTTTTAGAGCTTTTAAAAAAATAAGAAATAATATTTTAGCGGCCCCCCCAGGGGGCCATTACTCAAGTTATTTAATATTTCTAGATTAAATTATAAATGACAAAGCATATTTATTTGATTCAAGACATTTATATAACTCTATTGATGGTCTGTGTGAATTAAAATATAAAATTAAAATTCTATTTGTTAAAGAATAAAAATTAATAATTTATTATATATCTTCACAAACTTAGAAATTTCTAAAATGATTTAAATTAAGTAATTTTTATAAAATCTAGGTTCTATATAGAATGTATAAAATTGTTTCAATTTGAAATTTTAACTAAATTAATTATTAATCTTAATCAAAATAACTTATAGACTTCTGGATCCTATTTTTTAAAATCTTACTATTAAATATGGGCATCTTATAGGGGGTCAACCCTGCAAGATAGTGGAGAAAGTTTGCAGAAGCTGTAACAAACTGCAGTGATTGAGCTCCATTTTTATCAATTTAGTTACATTAAATTAGTACTAAATTTGTTTTATTTTAATTAGTACTGGTACTAAATCCGTTTAATTTTAATTGGTACCAATTTAATAGTACCAAAACTAAATTATTACCTAGTTTTAAACTAATGAGTTTTTAATAAAAAAGTTCTAAAATGGCTCAAAACCTAATTGGAACTGTACATACCTAATTTCTTTCTAAATTGGAACCGAAATTAAAAATATTAAACATAAATTAAAAAATTATATTGCTATAAACTAATCATAATTATGATATCTAACACCTCAAAATCAACAAATGTAGTTGCAGTTCCAACTCCTTAACAGAGTTATAATAGAAATTTATATTTGAATTTAAGAATGGAGACTAACTTAAATCGAAATGCAGTTTCTCTTGGCAATGGATAATCATAGCTCAACTTTGGCACCAATAAAAGCCTGAAATCATTTAAGTTGAGAGGGAAACGGAGTTAAGACCTCTTGAGTTTGAAGCAAAGATATTTTTCATTGAAGTATAAAAATAAAAGGGGAGAGTAGAGATAGGGCTTTATACATAGATTGATTATGTTGAGGAGCTAAAAGAACAGCCACCATTTGAAAAGTTAAAAAACTTTGAATGCGATGATTGTTAAAATTTCTTCAGAACTAGAAGAGGCATATTAAAGAAATACATTCGGGTAAAGCGAAATTTATTTCAATCATGAAAAGGTGGATAGGAAGTATTAGTGGACGACGTGCTTGAAATCTTAAACTCACTCAGCTAAAGTTAAAAGACACATGTAGAATCATCATTTAAGCGAGTTTTTATGTAAGATTAAGTGACTTAAAAACTTATACCTGCCAAGAGGAAATCAAATTCTTTTGAATCTTAAAGAGAGTTGCAAGAGAAGCTCTAGATGTAGAAAAGATATGAGTCAAAGAATCAACCTGCAGGCAATACTTTTTAGCTTATTTTTAAAAGAGATTTATGTATATCCTGCATTAAATGCTGTTGATCTTAGCAGTTGTATATAAAACTACTTGAATTTACACGTGCATAGTAAGGCAAAACTCATGGTAGTTGATGAGTATCATAAAAAGTATATTCTTTCAGCTATCTCTTTAAGAATGAGAAGGATTAGAATGAATTTTGCTAACGAATATATAGTTCTTAGAGAGGATTAAAAAAGAGATAGCAAGAACTTTCTTAAGCTAGACGGTGTTATTTAATGCTTTGGTGCTTTGGTTTAATCGCATTAAGGCTTAAGAAATATTAAATAACTCTTAGAGACTATCTATATCAAAACAGATACCCGGATAATTTGAATGACGTACTATCAGATATGATTCAGGGTGTCTTGGAGTTGCATGAACTTGGATATTTTCATAGAGATTTGAAGCTTAAAATATAATGCTGAACCTTTGTCCTTTAGAAGTTGTAGTTATCAATTTCAAAAGAGCCTTAAGAAAAGAAATTGTAAAATTAGCAAAGGTTCTTGGGACATTAGGTTACTTCCCAAGAAAGTGGACCAATGGCTCAGTTTAGTGGGATGTATGGGCAGTTGCTGCTAATATATAAGAAAGTGATATGGAAAGAATGTGTTACTTTGGTAATAAGCAATTAGTTTGAGTTACAGGCATATAAAGCAAGAAGATGTTTGAAAAGAAATTAGAAAGTATAGTAGAGATGATAATCGTGAGAACTCCCTCCTATCCTAGGAAATCATTAGACAACATGCTTGAACCACTATAGACAGCGATATTCAAGAGATATCACAAGGACAACCATATAAAATTTGTTTTAGTTAAATAACCTAATATTCATTAAATATATTTAAAATTCACATAATACCTGAATTTTCTCTGCTACCCCAAGTATACCCTACTAATTAAAGCACTTATAAACCTCATAAAGGAGTTTTAGGGTTTATTACTCTCTTTACGAAATTTACTGTCTTGTAAGATATTCCATTCTTTTTATATATGTTATATAGATTAAGCAGAGATATGAAGCTCAGGAATTGGAGATGTAAAATCACAGCTCTCTAGGCCAGAGAGAAGTGAGCCGAGTATTTAAGAGTCTTATCATTAAAGAGATAATCTAAATAATGTTGCTAGAATTTCTAATGTCTCTTAGGCTTAAAAATTAAGATGCTATCTCTCCAAATTCAATGATAAAAGACGGTAAGACCTAACAGTTGCAGGAGATTTATGGAACAGCCTTTCTATAGATGTGTAATTTAGAATAAGTTTGAGTTTATCATCATAGTCATTACAACCTTATCGCAATTTAAATAGTAAAACTATATACTCACTGTCATAAACTGACCCCAAACCTGGCATATACTCACTTAAATTACTAATTTTTAAACATTAAACCGCTACATAAACCGTATTAAAAACCTAATAAAGTATGCACTTAAAGTCTAATTTATCAATAAAAAAACTTAGTCAAACAACTTGAGGGGTTTTGGGGTTTGAATCTTAATACCTTATTTTTGAATATATTTCATTTTTGCATTAGTATTTCAGGTTAAACCATAATATATAAATTTATAAGATCTATAAATTTGTGTTAAGTTAACCAATAATAATCCTTTTAATATGACAAGGAAAAATTTGATATGTTTCAAGCAAAGTATCCTACAAAAAGCTAATAATCCCAAAAATATAGCACCTAACGTGTCTACAGCTTTACTGCTAAGTCACCTGATAATAAATTTAATCCATATTACTCAAACCTAACAATTGAGTAAAATAATCAGTTTTATTATTAAGTATAGTGCTTTCCATGGTGAAAGAGTTGTTAACAGATTATGCTCTTTAAGTTTTTATTTCAAAGTCTTATAATAGACTTGAATTTATTTTCTTTCTCAATAGTTTAATTCACAAAAGTGTCTATCCAAAATATGAAAAAAAACTCCAATTAATATTCTTATTTAAAATTTCAATAATATGAAAAGCTAGTCTTTTTAATATTTCTACATTTGGGACTTGGAGTTTTTCCTCTTATTTCACTCTTATGGTTATGGGAATTAATTTATTTAATCTTTAAGAAGTGTCCACTGACATAATTTTATCTGCTCTTAATCAATATATCACCAACCTAATAAGATATAATTTAAATCCCATTTTATAATTTACAGCAGATTGAGTCATCATTATAGATTCATTAATTTCATTGCTTCTTGCTATTATATCTTACTATTTTCAATCTTAGAAAGCTTTCTTTAATTATCTGTTTAGTTTTTCCACTCTTCAATCATTTCTTAAAGCTTATAATTCATTGTTTTAACTATATTTAAGCAACAGTTACATATAAATCTATCCAATTTATCTGTGATTAATTTCAAGTTTAAATTTCCCAATCATTAATCTGAATTTATTGATTTACTTCCAGAGTATGTATTGAGACGTAAATAAAAATAGGGATTTATATTTAACCACCTCTGCGGCTAGTTTTTTTCGAGTATCATTCGTGATCAGAGAAGGAAGTAGTAGATTGAATATTTATAAAATATAAATTATAATTATTATTTAAAGCTTCACGGAAATTAATATTGTGTATTAAGCTAGCCAGATAGTTATTAGATCATACTTAATTTTATTGAATTTATACACCATAAGACACCTCCTCCCTGATTTCCCTTTGTTGTGTGAGGTTAATTCCTTTATCTGGCTCATGCTAGCATGTCACCAAAATGAGTAATGCATAGTGAACACTTATTTAAATTATAAATAAAAGTAATTTTAAAGAGCATTATATAATTTTATAAAATATTCTTAATGTTAAACTAATCTTGTTAAAAGTCATCTATCCTCCCGACTCTTTTGGATATAAATTTACCATTCCCCCCTAATTAAGACCAACTCCATTTTAAAACCCTAGTCATCTTGTTACTAGCCCATCAGCATTGGATTTATCTTAAGACTATTCAATTCACCAAAGCATTTCAAACTTAATCATTAACAGCTGCTTACTAAATTAATCCAGTACATCACTCAATTAATTTATTGTCATTAATCATCTACTTTTTCGTTATAAAACTCTTTTAATTCAATATTTGCTTGTAAAATCAAGCTAATTGAATCTAAATTTTCGGCAGATCTATAATCATGTATGAAACAATCAAACTTAATGAATTCAATTATTTCTTGAAAGTTCACTTCATACTTATAAAAACGATTGGCTTAAAGTTTTATACACTGTAATTTCTTAAGAGATTTAACCAATTTAAAAGTGATTTAATTGATAAATTTATCTTAAATCTCTAGTGATTTAAATTCAGTTTTAGCCTTAATTAAAGTATGATGTAATTTTAATTCACTCAAGAACTATAATTAAAATTGACCTTAATTCTATAAACTTGGTGGCTTGTTATTGATTGACTGTTAAAATTTTTAAAGAGTTAACTTTGATTTTAAACTTTGGCGAGTGTTTTCCTCGATATACAATTTTTTAGACTCACGTTAGAATAATTTGTCTTTTAAGCCCTTTTCACTGTATTTTTGATTCTACCCATGCCATTTATTAAAAACTAATATAAAAATTAACTTTAAACATAGCATACAATTTTGAATATATATTGTAATCTTCTTAGTTGTTTTCATCCTCATTTTAATCATCATCTTGTAGAAGGACTCATATATTTCCTAATCTCAATAAACTCATACATTGATTGCATTCTTTTGGAGGTATTTTAAAAATCAAAGCCACTATCTTTGCCCTTATTATCATATAAGTAAGAGTCTGTAATGTCCATTATTTATTGAAAATAAATAAATGTATAAATATATCTAATAGTAAACAATTTCAATTGAAAATTAACAATAATCTGTAAGTAAATTAAAGTCTTCAGTATATCTACGAGGTTTTATGGACTGATTTTTTCCATATATCAAGGAAAATAGTATCTCCATTTATTTAACTATCAAGTAGAATCAAAAAGACTAAGCAATTTAGAGGAATAATTTATTTTTTGAACAGTTTTTGTATTTAATAATAAACATGATAAATTTATGAAACTATTAACTTAGGATTATAATTTCACATATTTAAACCAAATTTCTTTTACTTTTGCTAGAATGAGTTAGTTTATACAAGTTACTTTTTTGGTTAAGGCCTTTAGCATGCTTTTAATTAGAGTACTCATTCTGTGAAGCAAAATTATTTTCATTTTAAGATTATTGTTAAAATAGAATTGAATTGGGGAAATTGAAAAATAAAAATATAATTCAAATAGTTAGTATATATAACTGCCACTAATTACA
>ARYC01019397.1:0-33810 GCA_000711775.1 Oxytricha trifallax | reverse complement strand
CTAATATTCATTAAATATATTTAAAATTCACATAATACCTGAATTTTCTCTGCTACCCCAAGTATACCCTACTAATTAAAGCACTTATAAACCTCATAAAGGAGTTTTAGGGTTTATTACTCTCTTTACGAAATTTACTGTCTTGTAAGATATTCCATTCTTTTTATATATGTTATATAGATTAAGCAGAGATATGAAGCTCAGGAATTGGAGATGTAAAATCACAGCTCTCTAGGCCAGAGAGAAGTGAGCCGAGTATTTAAGAGTCTTATCATTAAAGAGATAATCTAAATAATGTTGCTAGAATTTCTAATGTCTCTTAGGCTTAAAAATTAAGATGCTATCTCTCCAAATTCAATGATAAAAGACGGTAAGACCTAACAGTTGCAGGAGATTTATGGAACAGCCTTTCTATAGATGTGTAATTTAGAATAAGTTTGAGTTTATCATCATAGTCATTACAACCTTATCGCAATTTAAATAGTAAAACTATATACTCACTGTCATAAACTGACCCCAAACCTGGCATATACTCACTTAAATTACTAATTTTTAAACATTAAACCGCTACATAAACCGTATTAAAAACCTAATAAAGTATGCACTTAAAGTCTAATTTATCAATAAAAAAACTTAGTCAAACAACTTGAGGGGTTTTGGGGTTTGAATCTTAATACCTTATTTTTGAATATATTTCATTTTTGCATTAGTATTTCAGGTTAAACCATAATATATAAATTTATAAGATCTATAAATTTGTGTTAAGTTAACCAATAATAATCCTTTTAATATGACAAGGAAAAATTTGATATGTTTCAAGCAAAGTATCCTACAAAAAGCTAATAATCCCAAAAATATAGCACCTAACGTGTCTACAGCTTTACTGCTAAGTCACCTGATAATAAATTTAATCCATATTACTCAAACCTAACAATTGAGTAAAATAATCAGTTTTATTATTAAGTATAGTGCTTTCCATGGTGAAAGAGTTGTTAACAGATTATGCTCTTTAAGTTTTTATTTCAAAGTCTTATAATAGACTTGAATTTATTTTCTTTCTCAATAGTTTAATTCACAAAAGTGTCTATCCAAAATATGAAAAAAAACTCCAATTAATATTCTTATTTAAAATTTCAATAATATGAAAAGCTAGTCTTTTTAATATTTCTACATTTGGGACTTGGAGTTTTTCCTCTTATTTCACTCTTATGGTTATGGGAATTAATTTATTTAATCTTTAAGAAGTGTCCACTGACATAATTTTATCTGCTCTTAATCAATATATCACCAACCTAATAAGATATAATTTAAATCCCATTTTATAATTTACAGCAGATTGAGTCATCATTATAGATTCATTAATTTCATTGCTTCTTGCTATTATATCTTACTATTTTCAATCTTAGAAAGCTTTCTTTAATTATCTGTTTAGTTTTTCCACTCTTCAATCATTTCTTAAAGCTTATAATTCATTGTTTTAACTATATTTAAGCAACAGTTACATATAAATCTATCCAATTTATCTGTGATTAATTTCAAGTTTAAATTTCCCAATCATTAATCTGAATTTATTGATTTACTTCCAGAGTATGTATTGAGACGTAAATAAAAATAGGGATTTATATTTAACCACCTCTGCGGCTAGTTTTTTTCGAGTATCATTCGTGATCAGAGAAGGAAGTAGTAGATTGAATATTTATAAAATATAAATTATAATTATTATTTAAAGCTTCACGGAAATTAATATTGTGTATTAAGCTAGCCAGATAGTTATTAGATCATACTTAATTTTATTGAATTTATACACCATAAGACACCTCCTCCCTGATTTCCCTTTGTTGTGTGAGGTTAATTCCTTTATCTGGCTCATGCTAGCATGTCACCAAAATGAGTAATGCATAGTGAACACTTATTTAAATTATAAATAAAAGTAATTTTAAAGAGCATTATATAATTTTATAAAATATTCTTAATGTTAAACTAATCTTGTTAAAAGTCATCTATCCTCCCGACTCTTTTGGATATAAATTTACCATTCCCCCCTAATTAAGACCAACTCCATTTTAAAACCCTAGTCATCTTGTTACTAGCCCATCAGCATTGGATTTATCTTAAGACTATTCAATTCACCAAAGCATTTCAAACTTAATCATTAACAGCTGCTTACTAAATTAATCCAGTACATCACTCAATTAATTTATTGTCATTAATCATCTACTTTTTCGTTATAAAACTCTTTTAATTCAATATTTGCTTGTAAAATCAAGCTAATTGAATCTAAATTTTCGGCAGATCTATAATCATGTATGAAACAATCAAACTTAATGAATTCAATTATTTCTTGAAAGTTCACTTCATACTTATAAAAACGATTGGCTTAAAGTTTTATACACTGTAATTTCTTAAGAGATTTAACCAATTTAAAAGTGATTTAATTGATAAATTTATCTTAAATCTCTAGTGATTTAAATTCAGTTTTAGCCTTAATTAAAGTATGATGTAATTTTAATTCACTCAAGAACTATAATTAAAATTGACCTTAATTCTATAAACTTGGTGGCTTGTTATTGATTGACTGTTAAAATTTTTAAAGAGTTAACTTTGATTTTAAACTTTGGCGAGTGTTTTCCTCGATATACAATTTTTTAGACTCACGTTAGAATAATTTGTCTTTTAAGCCCTTTTCACTGTATTTTTGATTCTACCCATGCCATTTATTAAAAACTAATATAAAAATTAACTTTAAACATAGCATACAATTTTGAATATATATTGTAATCTTCTTAGTTGTTTTCATCCTCATTTTAATCATCATCTTGTAGAAGGACTCATATATTTCCTAATCTCAATAAACTCATACATTGATTGCATTCTTTTGGAGGTATTTTAAAAATCAAAGCCACTATCTTTGCCCTTATTATCATATAAGTAAGAGTCTGTAATGTCCATTATTTATTGAAAATAAATAAATGTATAAATATATCTAATAGTAAACAATTTCAATTGAAAATTAACAATAATCTGTAAGTAAATTAAAGTCTTCAGTATATCTACGAGGTTTTATGGACTGATTTTTTCCATATATCAAGGAAAATAGTATCTCCATTTATTTAACTATCAAGTAGAATCAAAAAGACTAAGCAATTTAGAGGAATAATTTATTTTTTGAACAGTTTTTGTATTTAATAATAAACATGATAAATTTATGAAACTATTAACTTAGGATTATAATTTCACATATTTAAACCAAATTTCTTTTACTTTTGCTAGAATGAGTTAGTTTATACAAGTTACTTTTTTGGTTAAGGCCTTTAGCATGCTTTTAATTAGAGTACTCATTCTGTGAAGCAAAATTATTTTCATTTTAAGATTATTGTTAAAATAGAATTGAATTGGGGAAATTGAAAAATAAAAATATAATTCAAATAGTTAGTATATATAACTGCCACTAATTACAGAGGTCTGTAGATCAAATTTGATTCATGCCAGTTACCGTTATGTTTATAAGTGTCCTGGCTACTGGAACTACCGATTGGATGTGACTGAGTTGAGCATTCAGGTTTTTGACACATTTGACACCCAATTAAGTAGATTCTCCAGTGCATTATAGAGGGATTTGACACTTTTGACACTTTTGACAGGTAGATTTAGTATTAGACGACTTTATATTAAATTAACAATTCAGGTTTAATTAATTTAAAAAATATCAATATAATAATATAAATAATCAAATATTTTTGACACTTTTGACACATTATCCACTGATAAATCCTGTCAAAATTATAAATGTGATTATGAAATGATATAAATATAATTAAGAGAGAAGATAATTTTATTTTTAATTTTAGATAAAATACAAGGCAAGCTGCTTTATGAAATATCATTCATTTGCTTTTTCGAGACTCTCTATGATTGCACTGATTTCTTAGTTCTTCTTCTCGCCTTAGGAGTTCTCTAATGTTGAATTCTCCTCCTCTAGCCTTGTCATGAAGTACATTGCTAGGTCTGTTTCACTAAATGGCATCTTCTTATTAGCTTGTCTCTGCACCATGCTTAGATCAATCAAATGGCATCTTGACTTGAAGGCCTCCTAGTCGATCTTTGCAAGCTACGTTATTGGCATTTAGTTAGTTGTGATTACTACCGCAGCATCTATATATTCTAATGCTACTTCTCCATACTTTTCCTCAGTTGAGTACCCCTATCCTTCTAGAAGTCTTTTCATTTTGGCTACTCGATCGCTTCGAAAGAAATGCTGGTCATTCATCTCGTCCATTAGCACGATCTGTGGTTAGAACTTAATTGGGAGAACTTGAAGTTTGAAATGCGATTAGCCCTCTTGTAGTACGTCGCACACAAATATTTATTGAAGCATTCTCACTATTGAGGATTTACCAGTATCTGCACTGCCATAAAGCCACACGCAGCACTTTTTAGTATCGTTCCTTGTGATAATCACTTAGTATAAAGCATCTAGAGCCTCAACATACCCCCAATCCTCCCATTTTTAAGTTCTATAGGCTGAATGTCAGTGTGAATTTGCTGTTATCTTAAGACGTAGGTTTGTAGCGACTCTATTATTGGTATTGCCTTTCTCTCAATCATCCCTGTGCATCTCAGAAGCTTCAATATTGCCCTAAGCTTAGATTCAATCTCCGAGAGCATCACTATGTCATTGGGGTTGTCCCAGAAAAGCTTCACATATTATGAAAGATCTTAGATCTCCCCCACTCTAGACGAGACTCGTGAATTCTACAAGCATTTCTTTTTTCGTCTTGCTGGATTATAGTGTAGATGAAGATCTTCTGTTCTGCGATGTCCTTGCTTTTACCTATTTTGCTGCAAAATTTATGCTGTCCCCTGCAACTAGAATCACGTTGGGTGTTTGCTGTAAAATCTCTGAAATGCTTTTCTCTTCTATGGTCTTGATCTTTATCCCAAGCTCGCTTAATACTTTCGATCCTTTGCCTTTTGCCTGCTTAAAATGACTTCTATATAGGCCTTAAGAGAGTGGATGGCACTCGAATTCTATATAGTTCTTAAGATTGTCTGTATCCTAGTACACACTCACGTGCTTTATCTTTTTATTTATGCTCTTAAGTTGTTAAAGGACTGTCGAGGAGTTTTCTGGCCCGAATGGGTATTCTGCTTCGTAAAAGTGAATATGTCTATAATCCATGATTCTTGAAAGTGATTCTGGTTATCTAGAGGGTCAAGTAAATATGAACATTTCTTCTCCATTAGTTTAAATATTTATCTCTCTTAATTATATTTATATCATTTCATAATCACATTTATAATTTTGACAGGATTTATCAGTGGATAATGTGTCAAAAGTGTCAAAAATATTTGATTATTTATATTATTATATTGATATTTTTTAAATTAATTAAACCTGATTGTTAATTTAATATAAAGTCGTCTAATACTAAATTACCTGTCAAAAGTGTCAAATCCCTCTATAATGCACTGGAGAATCTACTAAATTGGGTGTCAAATGTGTCAAAAACCTGAATCAAAACCCCAAAACCCCTTAGTGAGGTTTATAAGTGCTTTGATTTGTAGGGTATAGTTGGGGTCTTATTGGGGTTAGTAGAGAAAACGCATGTTTTTTATGAATTGAATGAATATTTAATGAGTATTACTGTACTTAATTCAAACAAATTTTATATGCTTATCTTTGTGATACCTCTTGAATTTAGCAGTCTGTAGTTGTTCTAGTATATCATCTAATGATTATCGTGGATATGCTGGAGCTTTTACGATGACCATCTCAACTATCTTCTTAATTTCATTACATATATCATCTTGCTTTATATGTTTAGCAGCCAAACTTATTGATTATTTCTCATGTTTTGTTCCAAAGTATGACATACTTTCCATATCGCACTCTAAGATAATTGCAGCTACCGCCCAAACATCGCATTATACAGAGCCATTTGTCCATTTCTCTCTTATAGGGAAGTATCCTGGAGTGCCTAAAACCTTAGCTAAAGTCACTATCTCTTGTCTTATTGCTCTGTTGAAATCTATGACTACTACTTCTAAAGGGCAGAGATTTAGCATTACATTTTCTGGCTTCAAATCTCTATGAACATACCCTAGATTATGGAGCTCTTTCACACCTTTAGTCATATCTGTGAGTATCTTATTCAAATCATCAGGGTATCTATTATGGTAGATATACTCTCTTAGAGTCATTTCAAACTTCTTGAGTCTCAAAGCAATAAAACCATGACCGAGTATAACTCCGTCGAGCTTAGCTAAGTTTTTGCATTATCTTTTCTAAGCCTCTCTCAGTACTATGTATTCTTTTGCAAACTCATTTTTATATTGCTCGTTCTTAATGAGATACTTGAATTGATATACCTTGTATGCGAATTTATCAGCAACTATAAGTTTTACCTTGTTAGTTACGTCAATATTCAAATAGTTTTCAATACAGTTGCTTGTGTCGACTGCATTTAATGCAGGTATATACATTGCTCTCTCTTATAAGCATGCTATATACATACCATTTGCTTGTTGGTTCATTGACTCAAACCGCTTCTATCTCTTAAGTCTCTCCAACTGTTCTTTTTGTGACTCAAGAGAGTTATTTTTTCTTTTAGCAGGTACAAGCTTTTAAGTTTCTTCATCTTTAATCAGGAATTCGCTTAGATGATGCTTTTGCATATGTCTCTTTACTTTAGCTGAGTGAGTAAGGTTGAATTTTTTAGCGTAAGATAAATTTTAGATTAATCAACAATTTTGAATATATAAATTTGAACTAAAGACTTAAATATCAAATAAGGGAAAATATAGAGATTTGATAATGAAATTAGCTGCAAATATTTCGAAAAGTATAAATTGAAACTTTACAAGATATTCTGACAGTGTATATTCAGCGCATATGCGCTGATTTTTATTTAGCGCAGACTGCGCTGAATTAAATCGAGGCTCGGTAGACATTTTTAAGGCCAAATAGCCGTTCTTAAATGATAAAGTCCCTGTGGGACTATAGTGTTTTAATTGTTAAATTCTTAATTAATAATAATATTTTTAGTAATATAGTTTTAATTTTTTATTAAAAATTAAATATTTTAACTTTAATCAAATTTCTCATTAAAGAAATCACATTAGTGATAACTATTAAATTTAATAAATTGCGGAAATTTAATAATTACTAAAAATATTATTATTAATTAAGAATTTAACAATTAAAACACTATAGTCCCACAGGGACTTTATCATTTAAGAACGGCTATTTGGCCTTAAAAATGTCTACCGAGCCTCGATTTAATTCAGCGCAGTCTGCGCTAAATAAAAATCAGCGCATATGCGCTGAATATACACTGTCAGAATATCTTGTAAAGTTTCAATTTATACTTTTCGAAATATTTGCAGCTAATTTCATTATCAAATCTCTATATTTTCCCTTATTTGATATTTAAGTCTTTAGTTCAAATTTATATATTCAAAATTGTTGATTAATCTAAAATTTATCTTACGCTAAAAAAATTCAACCTTATAAGACTTCATGCAGGTAGTGCATTAGTATCTACCATCTACTTTATCAATCTTGAAGTAGATCTTAGCTCTACCAGAGTGTACCTCTTTGATGTGTCTCTTCAAGCTTGACTCAGTTGAGAAGAAATTTTAGCAGTCTTCACATTAAAACGTTTTAATTTTTTCTATTGGTTGCTGTTCCTTATCTTCCTCAACCAATTCAACTTATGTTTAAACTCCCATCTCAGCACTCTACTTCTTGTTTTAAACTTAAATTTTAAAGACCTCAGCTTCAAACTCTAGAGCTCTTAGCTCTACCTCCTTTTCAATATAAATTACTTCTGGTTTCTTAGAGGAGCCAAAGTTGAGCAATGATTAACCTGTTCCAAGAGAAACTGCCTTACGATTTAAGTTAGCCGCCATGTTTAAATTCAAATTTAAATTTCTATTATTAATAAGTAAAAACCTCACTGGCTATACTAACTTTGTATAGGAGCTGGCACTGCAACAACAATGGTTGATTCTTAGGTGTTAGACATCATATTTATACTTAGTTTATAACTATAAATTTTCTAATTTTATGCTTAATATTTTTAATTTTGGTACCAACTGAGAATAAATTCAGGTTGGTACTGGTACCAATTAGGTTTTGAACCATTTTGGAACTTTTCCATTAAAACCTCATTAGTTTAAAACTAGGTACTAATTAAGTTTTGGTACTATTAAATTGGTACCAATTAAATTTAAACGAATTTAGTACCGGTACTAATCAAATTTAAACAAATTTAGTACTAATTTAATGGAACTAAATTGATAAAAATGGAGCTCCATCTCTGAAGTTTGTTACAGCTTCTGCCAGCTTTCTCCACGTATCCTTACCAGGTTGACCTCCTATAAGATGCCCATATTTAATACTAAGATTTTTAACAGTATGATCCAGAACTCTATATATTAAAATTTGAAATTCAATAACAAGAGAAGGAACAAGGATGGAATCTATAAGTACTGCAATGAAGAGGGTTGAAGCTTAAGAAATGATCTCAAGATTTAGAAGCAAGGAAGATCTCTATCGATACCTCACTTAGCATGGTAAGCATGTGACATATACTTAATCATATACTATAGTGGGTTTATTCCTTCCAACGATGGAAGGTACCAAAATTTCATTCTTAAAAGCTATACTCTGCGATGAGAAGAAAGCCTTCAAAAACAGTGAAATAAAGTTGATAGATATACCAAACTACCCAGAGATTTCAGTCACTAATCTCTACGAGGATGCGATGAAAGATGAAGAGTTGGTAGTTTTCCTTCCTACCAAGAAACAACTCTCTAACAAGCTTCCAGAAAGGAGCTTCTTCTTTGGAGTTCTCGGCACTTTAAGAGAGAGTTATCTCAGAGAGATCATTGAAGAAGCTCACAAAAAACGCTACTCTATTTCTCCTGAAGATTAAAAGAAGCAAGGCATACTAATAAGCGAGACCTGGCTCGCTGAGCTTAAGAAGCACCCATTCCTCTCTAGTAAGCTTTGATTCATAACTTTGTAGGGAAACCTGGAACTGGTATATTCCTAATGAAAGAGCATGCGAAGGTTCACAGAGAGAGAAAGTCATAGACTATTTATGAAGTGAGCAAGAGACTTTATAAAGATGTTTAAAAGCCAGAAGAAATGAACATAGATGCAGGAGCTGGCACCAAGAGAAGAAATATGGGTCCAAGCAAGCCATAAGAAGAGGAGAAGAAAGAGAAGCCAAACCCCTTTATGGGCCAATTTAATATGTGAATATATTCATTCGTTTAAATCTAAAACTTATTTATAAACATTCATTCTTCCTTCTCTCGCACAAACTGTTGTCTTATCTACGCTTACTCTCTTACAGCTGCTTTGAATCAAGTCTACTGTATCGATAGGCAAGTCATGCATAAGATGATACAGCAGCAGCTTCTTGTAGTGAGTCTTGATTTAACTCCAGTAGAATTCTATTCCATTAAATTAAGGACTATAAGGAACGTTATAAATAGGAGTTATATTTAGGTCTTCATAAGCTTTCTTAGACTCCTTAGTCTTATGAACTGAAAGGTTATCAACAAACAGGATGATCTCTTGGTTGCTATACTTCTCTCTGAGCTTATGTAGGAACTCTATATACTACTCTCGCTTAATAGAGCGAGGGTGAATCACATAACTCTCTAAGCCTGAATCTTCACTTATACCAGCTAAAATTGCATGGGTGACTACCTTCACTTTTTAGTCATAAACTTCTATATTATCATACTTCTTATACCATGACTTATTAATAAAAGTGTTGAAAGTAAACACAGCTTCATCTGCATGTATGAACTTGATGTTATTATCAATAGCTCTCTGCATTTAATCATATATATAGTTTAAATTATTACTATAAAATGGCACTGTAAAATCAATCACTCTCTTCACTCTGTTGACAGTCTTGAAAGTAATACCATTTCTTCTATAAATGTTGGCTATAGTCTAAGGAGAGATGCGCATATCAGGAAACTTGCGATGAAACATTACAGCTCGCTAGTCTAGAGGAAAGTGTGCCCAATACTTTAAAGTCTTAGAGTCACAGAGGTAGTCAATATGGTGCTGTGAGAACTTTTATTTTCTAGCAGGATGCTTTCAAGTACCAGAATTAAAATGCTAAACAGCTAACATGCAGTGATACCTAACAGTAGAGGCACTCTTGTGTAAGAGCTTTGCAATAGCTGCATAATTCAATACTGGTTTGACTTAATCTATATTAATACTCGTACCATACCTAAGCTGAAGCAGTAAATCTAAATATTTCTCATCATAAATCGACCCTAAATTTCGCTAATTTCTATTTCTCATTTTGTAAATAGGCCTAATTTCTCTACTAACCCCAATAAGACCCCAACTATACCCTACAAATCAAAGCACTTATAAACCTCACTAAGGGGTTTTGGGGTTTTGAATGCATCACCCCATATTTAATAATCTAGTATATTTGCACACTGGGGACACTTTTATAATTTTAATATATATAAATTAATTAAATAATCAAATTTGATCTACAGACCTCTGTAATTAGTGGCAGTTATATATACTAACTATTTGAATTATATTTTTATTTTTCAATTTCCCCAATTCAATTCTATTTTAACAATATTGTTTCATTGATTAGAGGGGTTGAAATTTCTCAGAAATCAATCTATTAATGAATTCTTGTTGTTGTTTTAATTATGGCTTGATAATCATGCTGTTTTCTTGAGAGATTTAAGGAGCTGATATCTTCCTTTGGTGAGGTGCTACAGCTGATTCACTTTGTTAAGAATGGGTTTTACTCTAGTTTGTGTCACTGATTGTTGCGAGGACTTAATTGAAAAGTGATGCTGTAATTAAGGAGACTTGTCTAATTTCATGTGATAAAGATACATTTTTGAATATTCAAACATTAAAAAATGCTTGCGATTCATAAAATTTTCATCAACGTTGTTATTATATGTGTTAGTGGATAAATTTTATGAGGAACTGAAATATTTTATCATGTTTCAATTGATTATATAATCAATATAAGATTTGCTTTGGTGCTGTAGTGAAGTGTTATAGGTGTTATTGGTAAAAACTGAGTGCTGAGTCAGATCATTTTATCTTGTTTTTGGATGATTAAGGCTCATCCTCCATTTTAAATGTGAAGAGAGATCTTTTTATTGACATTTCAAGGAGTTAATTAGATGATTTTGACTTGCTCAGCTCACCAATAAACTTCTACTTGGATTATTCCTTTCTCAATTTTTTATTCTTTTAGTTCTTCTAAATCTCTTCGTATTATTTTCTCTTGAGGACAAGCTAGTGTGAAACAGTGAAACATTCACACTTTTCTGTGAGTCTACTTTAACGTTGCGACCCGAGGACATCAGAGACTTTATGATTTTGTTGATTTATAATTTATCAGAACATTTTTATTGAATATTTTTAGTTCCCTTTGAAAGACCAATTATGTTATCAGTTTCTTTTTGCATTTCAATAACGTGCTGATTTTTAAAAAAAACGCTTTTATGATTTCTGAATCATCACCATCTGGGAGCTAAAAAGCATTCAAACTAAGGACTTGAACAGAGTTTTTATATACGTTTTCATAATTTTTTACTTTTCATTCTAAGTTTCCAAGTATAACTAACATTACGCTTTAAAAAAATCTAGCCCAATTATATTAAAAGGAGGTAGTCATCTCTTCCTGCATTTTAAAGTATAAAATTCTTGCTCAATTTCTCTGAGTAATCAAAATTATTCTGCATAATTTCTATGATTCCATTTCTGATCTCAGCTATTGCTTCTACTTTTCTTTAGGGCTCACTTCACTGCTAAGAGGTTTATATATTTCAGTTTTCTAATCATGAACACTGGAAATTTAAAATCTCTCTAATTGTGACTAGTCCCTGTTCTAAGATTTGTCCAAGTCTCTTTTGTGATTTATCCAATACCTTGAACAATTATTCCAATTTTGCTGGCTTTGATTTAATAATACCAGACCATACCATCATGGATTTGGAAATAAAAATTTTGCTTCTGGGATTTCTAGAAATCTAATTGTAATTACTACTTATTTCGTTGAATTTCCATCTTTTACAAATATAAATTATTGAAATTGATAAACTTACTTTAATTTTTTTATAGACAAAATGCTGGTAATATTATTATTAATATACTAATATCACATAAATTGAGTGGAAAATTTCTTTAAATAAATTAAAGAGTTAAAATCTTATTTTAATAACAATTATTATTAACTTAAAAAGTTAATAGGCTGCACCTACAAGATTAGTGACAATAACTGAGAAATGAATTACTTTCCTACTTAACAATTAGTCAACCAAAACTACTACACAATATTTCACCAACAACGGCGATTAAAGTCTTGAATAAGACAAGGGGCAATCACCTCCTCTCATGTTTCAATGATGAGTAAAAAGAAAAATACGCAGACTTTGCAATAACGGGACTCTTAAATATTGACCTCAATCACCAAGAAGCGAATCTTTTAGCTTGTTCACTAGATGAACCTAACATGACAGATTATTTCTCGTCACGTTTCATTAAACTATTGATGCAGAAAGACATATAAGAACACTCAAAGGTAAATACCAAGCAAAACAGTAATAAGAATAGCCCATACCTACTCCTCATTTACTTTATTAGCCAGACCAAGAGAAATACACAAGCCTCTTCCAAAATGACTAGAAACAGAATCTTTTCTCTTAGACATATATATAAAAATTTAGTTAACCTCAAATAATAGGATTTCCATATTTAATAACTAAAAACCTTAGGCTAACTTTCAGGATCTCAAAGTCTTAATTTCCAATATAATATATTTATACCTTAGGCCACAAACATACCTTTATTTAATAACACAAATACCGTATTGCATTCACTTGACTTATGGTGAAAGCCCATTAACTAATAACCATCTAAACCACTTACATGGAATGAATTATATAAACCAGGCTTTAGTATCTCTTAAATTGGAGATACTCACAAAATCCAGAGACCCAACCAACAAAACCCCATTTTCTAAAGTTCCCTTTTTTCAACAGTCTTCACTAATAAATAGAAAAGAAAATCATGAGAAAGGGGTGGCGTAATTCCAGTACTATATTTGAGGATCAGAGACTTCTAACTTTAAAATATTTTTAACCCAAAAAATATAACACAAAATATAAATATTAACACTAGAAGCGAACCTCTAACCATTGGATAAACACTCCAGTCACAGAATGAACTCATCAAATGACTAGACAAGATCTAAATCCGAAGTACTAGAAAATTGGCAGAAACCCTTAGTTGTACTAGAGACTTCCTTCAGAAACTATATGGAAGTCGACAACTTGACCAGATCCACAACAGAAATTAATAATAAGAAAAATAAATCTTATTAATCTTTTTATAATTAATTCTAAATTTAAAATTTAAATTAAGGATAAAGCCAGTATGATTTTAAAATTCGAAACTTGAACAACTAAAAGAAAATTCATTGTACTATCATAAGACATGTTGTAAATACTAGATAGATCAAATCACTCGAGTACTCTTTGGAAAATTTTTCACTCGACAGTTGTACTAAGTTAACACCCCAATAGTTAACTGGTAGAACGATACACAAATAGAATGTCAAGTCAAAGAAGACCAAAATCATCGCCATGATGAGAGGAAATGAAGCAAGTCAGGAGCAGAGAGGAGACGAAAATAGTGTCGCAAATTGACAAACTTTCTAAATCTAAAAGGGCTTGACCTTATATATAACAATATATAAATGATGGGAGTTCCCCAGAGACCTCAATGTGATCTTATTATTATTATATATTGTAATAACAAAACACGGCAGTGAATTTTGAGGAGGTGTAACTAACTCTTGAAGCTTTTATGTAAAACTTTTCAGATAAAAAAGACAAAAAAGATTTCAAAGTTGCTTATAGACTTAAAGATATATCTGTCTACTTGACCACAGCCTTTTCTAAGTTTGGATTAAATTGACAACTTACTTATTGGAGATAAAAATTAAGAGATTATGGCATTTTTTAATTGTAATAAATTACTAAATAACTAGTGGAATTTTTTAATAATTTTATTCCCCATCCACTTATAAAAGTAATATAGGAATAGATGATTAACTTGAAATATTATGAGATGAAAACAATAAAAACATTATGATGAAAACAATAAAAACATTATATTTAGGTGCCATGCAACTCAATAATTCTATGTTATTCGATTTAGAATATTTCTCAGAGATTAAATTTAAGATAAATTAAAAAATTTTAGAAGCTAGAGTAATTATAATTATTGATTTAGGCGCGAAATTTCGAAGAACATGCTAAACTTAAAGAGGGTCTTTATTGTTAAATTTATACAGTATAATATTTGTACCATAAATATAATTATTATAAATCCTGCTCTAGACGTGATAGTGATTATATAAATAACAAATATTTTTCTGTCATTATCAATTCTTTCAGAGTATAAGAAAAAACCAGCCATTAAAATAGTTGATACCAAATAATGATGAAGATTGAAAAATTTATTGAAGAAAAACTTGAGAGTATAGCATAACAAGCCCCTGAGCACAGTAGAAAGGGTAGGAAAGGTAATAAGGGCAATAGAGCAGGTAATTTACAAAAGTTGTTTTAAGTATTTAATAACATTGTTCTTTTTAATTTGTTTAATAAGAGCTGGAGGTTCACCAAAGGCAATTTGTCACAAGAAATAGATGAGGACAGTTTACATACTGAAAGTGAAGCAAAAATATGGTAAACAGTTAAAGGAAAAGAAAAAATAAAAGACGGAGTTAAGGAGTAAGGATGACAAAAAGGCAATTCTCATTCTTTTTAACAATGTTTATAGTTTAAAATGTCATTTGAAATGAAACAGGTGAAGCATAATTCACTGAAGCAGTCATCATCATGATTAAGGATCGATCGAAAATATTTGCTAGGCAATCTTAATGAAAATATTAAAAATAAAAACTACTGACCTAATTCTGTAATCTATTATATTGTTTATGATACAATTATATAGTATAAAATTAAATTCATGCTAACCGCAAAAAACTTGAATTAAGGGAGTATTTAATTTAATAAAACTTTAATTATTTATACAGATATTTAATCAGATAAATTGATAAAGACATTAGAATTTTATGCATAGATTTAATTAAATATCGTTAACTTAAATCAATATAAGGAAAAATTAATCAAGCTGCTGTTTATTTGATGTATGTCTTTAATTTAATAAAATTTCTCAATATTATTTTAAATCAATCAATCATTGAAATAGAAGTTATATTTTTTCATTAAAATAAACTCTAAACACTTGGTGAAGTTGAAGTGATAACATTCAAAACCCCAAAATACCTGAAGTTGTTTGATTGATGGTAGTAGACTATTAGTACATACTTTATTAGGGTTTTAATAAGGTTTATGTAAGGGTTTAATGTTTAAATATTAGTAATTTAAGTGAGCATAACAAGCGAATTTTGAAAAAAGTTTCACACAAACATAAGCTTAGAGTCATGATGCAGTTCTGAATATTATCTTTCTAAGCAGCTATTTTATTTTATTTTTTAATTAAATTCTCTTAGCTTGGTTGATTATGGCTTAGTATGCAAGCTCTCTTAGACCTCCAGAAACCTTTTACTTCTCTAATTGTTACTTGATTCTTTGCTTTGAATCCTTCTCACTCTTGTAGCTAAAGTAAACGTTTCTTGTTGCTGCTAGTGCCCAGATATCCCATGAAGCGTCTCCGTCCCTCTAATCTTCTCTTTCTGGGAAATAACCTGGAGTTCCTAATAAATTTCCTAATGCAGAGGCCTACACTCATTTTGCCCTATTGAAATCAATAATGAATAATAAATACTCTCAGTGGGTGATAATCAATCATTATATTTTCTGGTTTTAAGTCTCTATGAAAGCAGACTAGCTTGTGAAGCTCCTCGATTCATTAAACTATCTGCTATAATATCTAGCTAATCTATTTATTGTCAGATAAGAATTCTCTGAAAGTCATTTCTAGTAAGGGAAGCCTGAATGCTACATGATCTTTACCAAGTAAAATAGCATCAAGCTAGATGATATGCCTACACTCATTTAACTTTGCCTTTTAAAGAGCATAATACTCATTAGCAAATTCCATTTAGAACTTATCATCAGCAAGGAAGTAATTGAAAGGATATATCTTGTAAGCATATTAGTCATCTGTAATGACTCTCAACTCTATTTTTTCTTCAAGAGTGAGGTAGCTTTCTAGGCAAGAATCTAAGTCAATAATTTTTAAGACAGGAATCTTCATTGCCTCTATTTTAACCATGATTTTATTGATCTCAGAGACTGGAAAGTTCTTGACTGCTTTCTTCATTTTAACTTACTTCTAGACTTCAACTCTAAGAGACTCCACTGGGTTTCTTGATCTTCTCTTTTATAGGAATCTTTTTCCTGTAGGATCTCATAAAGTTATCTTGGAAGTTGACTTGCAGAGGAAAACTTTATTACTTTTTTATCATTAAAAATCAACTTTGGCTTGTAATTATTAATGCTCTATAGCGTGTTGTTTAACCTCCTCCTCAATTTACGCAGCTTCTATTATAATCCCTTCTTAACCAATATTTTAATCTCAAGACTATACTAATCAGAGATATCATAAGTAGACTCCAACTAAGTGCAAGCTTCTCTGGTCTCATCTATTTTGGTTGCTAAAATTGTAATTTTTATTTTTACCCAAGTAATGCCGCTCTTCTCATAAGGTTGGCGCTCATTTTAGTTTGCTGATATGTTTTAATATAATAATGATAAAATCTACTTTTATAAACTGTAATATTAGACTATAAGACACTCTGGTGTATTCTTTACTGAGAGGAAAAAAATAAAAGTATCATTAATGGGTTTAATTTGACATATTTTTTTAGTATATTTTACATTTAAGTATATTATAATACTCCTAATGAAGTTTAGTTTCTCTAAGAGTTCCTCCAAATCAATTTGAACTTAATTTGGAGGAAATGTTATTAAACATTTTTTAATTTAATATGCTCCTAATTAAGCTTTAACCTTAAAATTTAACTCCTAATAAAGTTTGACCTTAATTTGGAGGACCTCCTAAAATAATTAAACATTATTAGGAGCAATTTAATGGAGATAGTTTGATAAAAATGGAAATCAATCTGTGAAACTTGGACCAAGTTTTTTAATGCTTATCCGCATATCCTTTCAAGGTTGACCTTCAGTAGGTCCTCCCTTTTTAGTAGTAAGATTTTAATATACTTAGAATGGATATCAATAATTTTAAATTTCATCAAAAATTCTAGAAAGAGGAAGCAAGATTTGTCTTTGAAAGATTAAATGAAGAGAATACAATCTCAAGAATTGATAGGAAAATTTCGAAGTAAGGAGGACCTCTATAAATAATTGGTAAAGCAAGGTAAGCTTTTAACTTATGCTAAAATATTAACCATATTTTGGATTGTTCTTGCCAACTCAGGAAGTAACAAAAATCTCATTCTTAAAAGCCTTACTGAGTGAAGAGAAAAAAGCTTTTAAGTCTAATGAAATTAGGATGATAGAGATACCTAATTACCCTGAAATATCAGTGACAAACCTATATGACGATGCTATGAGTGATCCAGATGTTGCTCTCTACCTTCCATCAAATCTGCGACTTTCTAATTATTGTCAGATAAAAACTTCTTCTTTCGTGTTCTTGGAACTCTAAAACTTGAGTACTTAATGAAGTATTATAAGAAGCTCACAAGAAACGGTATTCATCTCTCATGAAGAAAAAGAGAAGCAATGCATAAAAATAAGTGACACTTGGCTGTAGGAACTTCAAAAGCATCCTTTCATCTCAAGTAAGCTTATACTACTAACTTTATAGAGAAACTTGGAACTACTTTTTGCTTGATGTAAAAGGGCATGAAGTTAAACAGAGAGAGAAACTTTTAAGTAAAGCATGAATTGAGTAAGAAACTCTTCAAAGATTTATAAAAGGCATTAGGGATGAACATAGATGCAGGAGCTGACACTAAGATAAGAACCATAGGCCCAGCAAGTAATAAGAGGAAGAATAATAAGAGAAGCCAAGTCCTGTTACGGGTTAATTTAATATGTTTACTTATTCATTAGTTTAAATCAAAAGTTTATTTATATACACAAAATCTTTCTTCTCTTACGCATACACTAGCTTTATCATTGTTGACACTTTAAGTAGCACTCTTAATAAAATCAACTGTATCTATTTTCAAGTCGTGCATCAAGTGGTAAAATGGAATTTTCTTGTAGTGGCCTTTCAATAACCCCCAATATAATTCAATTCTATTAAACTGAGGACTGTTGGGAACATTAAATATAGGTTTTATGTTTAATCTTTCAAATTGCTTATTTGAGTCTTTAATTTTCTGGACAGATAATTATTTACAAACAGAATAATCTCTTAGTTTTCGTAGTTATCTCTGAGCTATTATAGAAACTTGTTTATTATTCAGTCTTTATAGAACGAGGGTGAATAACATAGGTCTCGAGGCCATTATCTTCGCCTATTCCATCAAGTAAAGCATGAGTTTAAACCTAAACTTTTTAAATATATACTTTTATGTTGCTATTACTCTTATACATGACCTTGATATGAAGGTATTAAAAGTGAATAGTGCCTCATCAGCGTGTATGAACTTAATATTATGACCTTAAGACCTCTGCATTTAATCGAATATATAACTTAAATAATCATTATAAAATGGAACATTTAAGTGATTCACTCTCTTAATAATATTGACTATCTTGCATTCAATACATTCAGTGACAGCTAAAAACTCTATTGCCTTTTTTTTGCATATTTGGGTGTTTTATTAGTATATATTAAGCATTTTAATTAAAATTCTATATGTAACTAAATTTCAAAATTTAGTTACACACACTTTAAAAATATTATAATTAAGGATTTAAACATAGATAAAATATACTTAAATCTAGATAAACCCCAAAACCCCATTGAGTTAAAATCGGAGGTCAATCAAGCATATTAATAATCAATTAAAAGTTAATTTTATATTATTTTGAATAGATTATAAATGACTATTAATTCTAACAATTTATTAAAGGTATCATTAAGTACTATGATTAAGTTAATAATTTTGAAAATCTATAGACAATTTAACATTTTTTTCTAATATTTACAAAGAAAAATTACTTTGAAAATTAAATATTTTCTATCTTATTTTTTTCATGATAAAAACAGTTATATTGATTCTGTGAAGATATATAACATATATAAATAAGAGATAAGTTAGTTCACATTTATTTAGTATAATGATACTTTGAATAAAAATATATAAATCCTTTTCTAAAAAAACTCTAACAAACTCAAACAAAATAATTTCCAGATCAATATGTTTATCCCATTTTAAGCTATATTTTTATGTCTAAAACTCAATCTTACTATTCAATTATAAAATCGATATAAACTATTATATTTACGATGATTATTACATGAAAATTAAAAATTAAAACTTATTTAACTATTTAAATTATTGATAGTATTTCCAACCTAAATGATACTAATTCTATGTAAAAGTTCGAAAATACAGAAAGAATTCTACAATTTTTAGAAAAATTATTTTTACTTAGAATAAATTAATTTATATTGCATTACACAAAATCTAACTAGGTATTTTGGTATCAATTAATTATTGAAGGATATCTAAAAAAATAATTTTAGTTTATATTGAAATATGAATTATAAAGGATATTTATCCTATGATTTATAACCATTTACTAGTTAATTTCTTTAATTGACAGTTTTATCTTAAAAGTCTAATTTTATTAATATAATGCAAAAACATAAATAATTTTATTGAAAAAATGATTTCCTTTACTATCATTAACTTATTGTTGACAATTTGAGAAGAAAAAAAATTTTATCGTTAAAGAAATTAATTTTTATCAAATTAAATTACTATATAAAAGATTAAATTGAGACAAAAATGAAATAACTTCAGTCTAATGAAGTAAAATTAATAAATTTATTTTTTCAGTAAAAAAAATTACAATCAACTATTTCTATCCCATTATTGTAGTTTTAAGATGATTCTATTGTTAATATAATTGTAAGTAAATCTATCTCTAAAGTAAACTATGTAAGATTTATTTTCAAAATTAAAATAAGTTTACTTCATCTCTTAATTTTTCATATAAGGTTTAGTGAAAAACTTTGATTAACACTTGTATATTAATTAAACGAGAAAATATCACCATCTACTGTTGATAAAATCCCGTCTAAAAATATTCTGATAAATGTTAGTATTGTTCCTAGATAAAGAAAGATACGATTGCATAGACTTTGCATAAAAAATTCTAGATAGGATGATTTGGCTAATAAAAACCCCTAAAATTCTTTAAATACAGCTTTATATAACATTAGTGATTCTATAAAGTACTTAAACATTAGGTCAATTAAAGTTGATTTTTTCTAATAAAATGTTACTATTTGTTATAGTCTGTTAGAGTTTTAATTAATTGTAATATAAATAATTTTTATTACTGATTATAATATAAAATTAGTTTAACAAATTAAATTGTTGGATTTTGTTAGACATTACTAGAGTTTGTTAGACTTTTCATATTAACTTATAATAAAAAATAATTTTAAAACACCATGATTTTTACACTTAGTTATAAATATAAGATAAACTTAATGAATATCAAATTAAGCTATGAAATGAATACTTTACAAAATTCTAAATAGTCTGAAAATAGATTTTTATTTTAACAAAGCAATTATCAAGGATAATCAAAAGATGAGCACAATTAAAATTCCGTATAAAATAAAATGGATAACGAAAAATATTAAGATGAATTGGTCTGAAATACCATTTTGATTTTTCATACTCAATTTAGTATAATTGACTTAAAACTTGAATCTCTAACGAGCATCAATATGAAGAGGATTAGAATTAACAAATTCTTTAAAGAATTCTTAGTACTCTAAATAATGTTCTGAATTAAAATTAATCATTTATAAATTATTATATATGATATATTAGAAGGCTTAACAATTTTCTTTTGTAAACATATAAATCTTATTAGAATTATCAATAATTTAACTATATTTGACTTTATTATAAGGTTTTAAGAGTTTTGTGTGTAACTAAATTTGGGAATTTGATTACACATGCAAATTAAATTAAAATGTTAAATATATATTGAAATAGCTTAAATATCAACATGGAGTGTGACTAAATTTTATAAAACTTATAGAATATATAGATTCTTTATATGAATATTTGCTATAAATTAGGCTGAGATATGAAGCTCAGGAATTTGGCGATGAAACATCACAGCTCTTTAGGCAAAAGAGAAATGAGCACAGTAGTTAAGATTCTTATCATTAATAAGATATTCAATATGATGTTGCTAAAATTCTAAAGGTATCTTAGTTTTAGAATTAAGATTCTATCTCTTTAAATTCAAAGTTAATATACAGCGAGATCTAACTGTAGCAGGATTAATGGAGCAGCCTTGCTATAGACGTGTAATTTAGAATAGGTTTGAGATGATCGCTGTAATCAACAATAAAACAATATACTCACTGTTATAAATTGACCCCCAACTTCTCATATACTCACTTAAATACTAAATTATAAATATTAAACCCCTACATAAACCCTTTTAAAACCATAATAAAGTATGCACTAATAGTCTATTTTTATCAATCAAAAAGCTTCAGGGGCGTTGGGGTTTTGATTAATTAAACCAATTCTCTGCACAGTCCCTATGCATTATGTTATTATCAGAGCACACAAGAGATGCCACTCTTTCTTATTCGTTTAAGTCTTTCCTGCAAGCGTTAAATTTTTATAAAAATCAAAGTCAGATCTGAAGTAGACATTGTTAAAATGACTCATTTCTTAATTTTGACTTAACAAGAAGTTTATATGTTAAAAGGAGAAATAACTTTGTCTATAAAATCACAGTAACTGTATTCTTGTCTCTATAGTTATTCAAAAAGTCTGTCGCCTATCAATGTGGACAAATAAGATAAATTATGCGTATTATTTGTATTAAGCCAACACTATTTAGATATAAGTAAAAAATAGAGTTAAAGTTGTTTATAAATTAAAATTTCATAAATAATTTAATACATAGGAGTGTGTTGATAATTCATCATAGCAAGTGTTTTAACCTTCTAGGTGTTATTTCCAATATTAACAATAATTATTGTCTTAATTATATGCATTAGATCTACTAATAGAACCAATCTTTATAGTAATTTTGGGGAAATTATTTCCTTTTTTAATTATACACCCCTAAATAAAATTAATTATTTTATTAATGGCACCCATATCTAGTACTTTACTGTTAAATGAAACAACAGTAATCCTGATAATTTAATTACCTAATGTGAAATCTTGAGTTTATTCTGGATATTTTTGGTAATTAAATGTAAATAAAGTAACATATACAAAAGCTAAGAGATGGTAAGACTTCGAAGTATATAAAACTTTATAAAGGGGATTAGGATTTGTAATTCTTTACTCACGAGGAGGAGAAGTCTGGAGACTTGATCATTATTATGATTTTAATTACAGACATCGGCAAGTATTTCAGTTTAATAAATAATTAAGTATTTATATTTACATTTATAGAATCATTATAAGATAGGAATATCAATTATTGTATATGAATTTTTTGAAAATCAAAAATTATTATTATCTCTAATTAAAACAGAAATTAATTACGTTATTATTAGTTGAAATGGATCTGAGCTATTTCAAATAACAATTACACTTTAAAGCAATGTAAGGTTTTTTACTCAATTTTAAATCTCAATTTCTATTATATTTCCTTGCTTTTTGTTTATAGGATACAAATTAAACCTAATTTTGCAAAATGAAGATAAAATAACAAATGAGTATGAGAACTAAACGCAGAAAATATAAATTCAAGGTATTTATATGAAGATGAAGCATTAAAAGTATAAAGCGCGCTAGTAAATTACATAGCATAATGCATTATTAATAATTGTGCATACTTGCTCCGCTCAAATAGAACTATTTGAGAAAAAGTATATAAATTTATATTTCTCATAATATTAAATAGAGGGCAGTTAGTAAACTAAAAAAAAATACATGTACAAATAGTCTCGATTTTTAGACATTTTAAGATATTAATTGTAAATATATTAAAACTTTCAAATAAATGGCAGTTTTTTGTATTTTTGATTTATTCAATTTCCTATTCTTTTGTATTTTAGCAATATAATGTGAAAAAAAATAAAATACTAAAATAATAATAAAAATTATTTAAGAAAATATTTTGTAATATAGATATAAATACATTAATCTTTTCTTGCTAGTTCGAGGGATTAAGTCTTTTCGATAAGAATACTTTTACACTGTTAAATTGCAATGATTTTGGGAACACTACTTTCAAAGGCTCGTTTTATTCAAGATTTATGTCTTGTATTAATTAAAATAATATGTTGAAAAATGAATCTTAATATTTGCAATTTTTGTAGGCAAATTATACATTTACAATAATGACTTAGATATAATTAAAAATAATCCAATAGAAATACTATAAAATTGCTTTTTAAATTTCTCAACAAGTCTTCATTTTCATTATTCAAAACCCCATTAACCTTTCAATATTTTGATCGAGTTTTTGATTGATAAAAGTAGATTATTAACGCGTACTTTATTTGGGTTTTTTGGGGTTTATGTAATGGTTTAATGTTTAAATATTAGTAATTTAAATGAGCATATAAAGCTAGTTTCTTAATATTTCACGCAAACATGAGATTAGAGTCATGCGATAGTTCTCTGAATTTTATCTTTCTAAGTTGTAATTTGATTGTATCTACCAGTACTTCATTTTCATTAAATGGTTTAATTATTGGAGAGTATGCAAGCTCTTTGAGGCCTTAATTGATTTTATTTTTATTGAGATATTTGTTGATTCTTAGCTTAAAATCTCTCTCATTCTTACAGCTAAAGTAGTCGTTACTTGGCATATCACTCTCTTTTCTTACTACTGCTAATGCCTATATAACTCACTCTATATCCTCATCTCTCGGGGAAATATCCGGATGTGGCTTGTACATTTCCTGAGTAGATGCTTTCACTCATTCACACCTTCTAAATCAATAATATGGGTATTGATTTCAGGAGGTCACAGATGACGTTTGGAAGTCACAGGTGACGTCAGGAAGTCACAGGGTGACGTCAGGAGGTCACATTTGGATAAATATGGAAATTTAAAAGGTAATAAATGTGCGAAGCACTGTTAAAGATTTTCTTAGTATCTTTTTAAATGGGTCCTCGGGGTGGACTCTTGGTTAACCGGGGTCACAAGGAGTGAAACCCCTTGTTCGCAAAAAATGCAAATAAAATAATAGCATGGGTCCGTGGGACAATCTATAGCCTCACTAGGTTCAGAGGCAATATTTGTGAAAAAAGCTTTTTATGATAATTGATTTTTTTAAAATTAGATGGATGAAACCTTTTTGACCCACTCATTTTCTAATTATTCTTAAACATCCTGAAAATGTTTGATAGATAACTATGGGTAGCTGGGTTAATCGATTGAGTAACATAAAGATGCAAGATTTTTACAGGTAAAACATAACAAGATGAACTCTAGAAAAATTAGTTATCTAACATAAAGCATAAGACAGGAGTATATACTAACGACAGGCAATCGTATATTGGTATAAATTGGAAAGAATTAAAAATAAAATGATGAAAGACATATTCTCGAATTCATGGAAAAATTGTAGAGACATGATACACGCAACTCTAATTAAAGTAGTTTGGGCAGTACTTCATTATTCGGTCATTATATAAAGAACATGATGACCAGCTAACCAGACATAATTGAAGATTTTTAATATGAAGGATTGTAGCGAAGAAATCTTAAAAACGTAAAAAAAAAATTCAAGTTTTATGAGTAAATATACAACACAAATTCATATTTGCGAAATAATAATGACTGATATTTAATTATTTACGATCAAACGATTACATTTAATTTCATACACAAATTTGGAATTGTTTATTAAATTTTGTCCACCGAACTTCTACGGGGGCTGGCACCCCTTAACTCCTTCTATTATTTGTTTCGTATTGTTTGTGAACAAGAAGTTCAACCCTTTTCAATCCTGATTAACTAGGGGATACAACACTAGAGCTTTGCCAGAGAAAGATACAAGAATAACACTTTTAATAGTACTTCACACATTTACTACAAATAAATTCCATATTTATTATAATGTGACCTCCTAACGTCATCTCACCTGTGACTAGAGGACTTCATCTGTGACTTGGTGACGTCAATACCCAATAATATAGACTCTTAGAGGTTGAAAGTCCATCATTATATTTTCTGGCTTTAAGTCTCTATGAACATAACCGAGCTTGTGAAGCTCTTCTATTCCCTCAACTATCGTTGTACTATCTAGCCAATTAACCTTTGGCATCTGTTGTCATATGAAAATTCTCTGTAAGTCATTTCAAGGAAGGAAAGTCTAAATGCTGCATGATTTCTTCCAAGTAAAATGGCATCAATCAAAATTATATGCCTGTAATCTTTCATTCTTGCTTATTAAAGAGCATAATATTCATAAGCAAATTCCATTAAGAACTTGTCATCATCAAGAAAGTAATTAAATGGATAAATTATGTAAGCATTTTAGTCATCTGTAATGACTCTCTTCTCTATTTTATCCTCTAGAGTGAAGTGGCTTTAAAGACAAGAATCTAAGTCAATAAATTTCAAGACAGGAATCTTCATAGCCTCGATTTTTGTCATAATTTTATTGATCTTAATAAACACTAAGCTTTGATTGTGCTTTTCTTTAAGTGAACTTTAAGATCTCTTGTATGAGAATAGGGCTTCTCACAAAACTCGCTGATGTACTTGCCATCTTTCTTTTAATGCTTGAGGTATAGTCTAGGCATATCGTAGTGTATATCTCTCAAGTGTCTTTTGTAAGTTGACTTGTAGAGGAAAACATTATTGCATTCTTTGCATTAATAGTCAGCTTTGGCTGTTAAAATTAATGCTCTATGGCAGGTTGTTTCATCTCCTCTTCACTTTGCTCTTTTTCTTTAATGACTTCCTTATTAGATTATATTTGAATATCAAAGTTAGTTTGGTCAAAGTTTTCAAGAGTAGGCTCCCACTAAGAAGAAGAGTCTCTGGTCTCAACTTTTTTTGGTTGCTGAAATGGTAAATTTTATTGGCTTAATCCAAGTAATGCCGCTCTTTTAATAAGATAAACGCTCATTTTAGTTCGCTGATATTTTTTATTATAATAATGTTAAAATTCACCTAGGACAAACAAGCAAAGCTTAAGAGGAAGAAAAGAGAAAATTCAAATCCCTTTATGGGCGAATTTAATATGTTCACTTATTCATTCGTTTAAAATAAAAACTTATTTATATACACAATATCTCCCTTCTCTTGCGCATACTTTAGCTTTATCATTGCTGACTCTCTTAGCATCACTCTTAATGAAATCTACAGTTTCTAGCTTCAAGTAGTGTATCAAGTTATAGAGTAGAAGTTTCTTGTAGTGTCCATTCAATAACCCCTAATATAATTCAATTCCATTGAACTGAGGACTGTAGGGAACATTAAATACAGGTGTTATGTTAAATCTTTCATATTCCTTATTTGAGTCTTTAGTTTTATGAAGTGTCAAGTTATCAACGAACGGAATAATCTCTTAGTTGCCGTAGTTATCTATGAGCTATTATAGAAACTTATTTATTGCTCAGTTTTTATTGAGCGAGAATGAATAACATAAGTCGCGAGGCCACTATCTTAACTTATCCCACCAATAATAGCAAGGGTTTAATCCTAAACCTTTTAATTATATACTTTTATGTTGCAAATTCTCTTATACCAATACCTTGATATGAAGGTATTAAACGTGAATACTGCCTCATCAACGTGTGTGAACTTTATATTATGCTCTTAAGACCTCTGCATTTAATCGAATATATAATTTAAAATATCCTTATAAAATGGAACATTAAAGTCAATCACTTCTCTTAATGCGATTGACTGTCTTGTAAGATATTCCATTCTTTTTTATGTATGTTAGCTATAGATTAAGCAGAGATGTAAAGCTCAGGAAATTGGCGATGAAACTTCACATCTCTCTAAGCCAGAGAGAAATGAGCCCATTATTTAAGCGACTTATCATTAATAAGATAATCGATAAGATGCTGCTAAAACTTTTAAGGCCTCTTAGGCTAAGAATTAAGTTGCTATCTTTTTAAATTCAATGCTAACAAGCAGTGAGATCTAACAGAAGCAGGAAATTTATGGAGCAGCTTTGCTATAGAAGTGTAATTTAGAATGGGTTTGAGTTGATCACCATAGTCATTACAACCATATCGCAATTTAACTAGTAAATCTATATACTCACTGTCATAAACTGACCCCAAACCTCGCATATCCTCACTTAAAATACTAATATTTAAACATTAAACCCCTACATAAACCCTAATAAAGCCTTAGTAAAGTATGCACTAATAGTCTATTTTTATCAATCAAAAACTCTATCAAACTAATGAAAGGGTTTTAGGGTTTTGATTAATACAATTGAAATTAGCTTTTTCATCTGCTCTAACTGCATCTTTTCCTCTGTCGTCGGTTATTAGGTTTTCATTCACGTCCTCTATGTTTAGCTATATTCCTTTTTTTTTAATTAAAATATTTATATTTTTAAAATCTGATAATTTAAGATAACATAATGTATTATCAAATTCTAAAATTATAATAAGAAAATATTTCAATTGAAATGATAGTAATAAAATTAAGTTAATTAAAAATAAAAAATAAAAAATAAATCGTTTTGCGTCAGTTTTCAATTGAATTTTTATGTTGAGATATTTTAAAGAATTTAATATAGAATTTGATAACTGATTATTGATTTTTTTTGTTATCATTATCTTAGGAAACTTCAATCGTTAAATGTTTTTCCTTTTATGCCCTCATCAAATGCCCCTTTTCCTTAATAATATATATTAATATTTTAAATTATAAATTACAAAATTACTCAGATATATAATCGTTTTCTTTCATAAAATGATTGAAATTTTTTATATGTATGTTCCGTAGACTTTTTCAAGAGGTATATCCATTTTTTAAGTTCTCTCGAAAGTAGGTTTTAAATCTTTAAGTTTCTTGTTTATTGTATCTTCCCAGTTTATTGATGATAAAAAAACGGATGTGCTTTTATCTAATATGCATCTTTTGGACCTGAGCCAAATCTTTTCACAGGATTTCTATTCAACAACTTTAATTCAAAAAATATAGTTAGAGTCAAAGATTTAATCATAAGGATCGAGTAGTATGAGTAGTATAAAATAAAAAAAAAACAAGCTAAAATTCATGCTTACTATATTAAAGCAGATATAATATCTTCACTTAAAAAGGTTTTTAGTTTTAATTGATCATTTTGGATATTTAAATAGACTTATTCCCTGTAAAAGACTGAATAAAAAAAGATTTTTTAAGTTTTGAGAACATACTTATTGTTTGAGTAAAAATGCGGTTTACCAAAAAGAATTTCGTAAAGCAGCACGATTCGATTCCAATCTACTGATTTACCATATCCACCTCTCTTAAGCGTTTTGGGGTTAAATAAGAAGAAGGCCCACAGAATGTTCTTGCTTGGAACTTTGTCTTGACACCCTAATTTATTGCGTATTAATCTTTTTTTTATTCTCAATATCAATATTCTGTATTATATAATATATTTTTATATTTAACCTCTTTTGTTAATCCTAAATCTTTAAGTAGAGCGTGTCCATTTTCATCAGAACCTATATTATCTAATTTCAAATTTCTAGATATAATATCCTTTTTGTATAAACTTTATAAACCTAAGATTAAATCAGCTAGATGTATCCTTGCTTGGTTATGATCCTATTTCTTTTTTTTGTGCAAAAATCTACTCATGATTCCATTAGGTGCATAATCAAGCATAATAAACTGATTTTCTGTGGTTAAAATTCATATTTTAATCCTATTATAAATTGGTGCTTAACTAAAAAACTGTATGATTTTAGTAAATAATTTAAAAAGGCAATTAATATTTCAACATATAATTAAAAATTCATAATTTATTGATAAAAATTTTAAGCTTAACATAAGTGTGCTTATCTCGTTCAGTTTTAGCATATTTGACTAAATTATTTCCCATAATCAATATTTTTCAGAATTTTCATATCGTATTGCTTCCCACTATTTTCTACTGTTCCATCAGGCTTTATTTTCAATTTGTCTAATAAAAAAACCTGACCAAAATTGCCCTGTCCTAATTTCATAATTGGGATAAAATTCAAGGTTCTGCTTGTGAGTTATACTATAAATTATATGTGTTAGAAATTGATTTTAAATTCATAATTTTATATAACTTACAGCTTAATCCAGTTTTTCTATTATTCCTTATTATAATTCCAAATTATATGAATTTCTTTTTCCTCTTTTTTTTCTTCAATATCTAAGAGTTTTTATCTGTTTGCTAAATTTAAAACAGGTCTACCACTATATCTCTTTTTTATAATTCTTATTCATGCATCCTTTTCACCATAATCTCTAGATTTCCTAAAAAATGGCTAAAACATAAAAATTTATATAGATAATCAACCTTCTAAGTATCTAAACTTTAAAAGTTTAGTAAGAATAAGATAATTATTTTCAAAACTCACTAAATTCATTATATACATATTTATCGACAGCTTTAAATGAATTCATTAATCTTTGCACTGCATTAAGTTTTCATTATGTTTGAGTACACCTAAGAAAGCTGTTTTTCTACAACTTTTATTTTCCTCTAAATTTAAAATCGAGCCTGGAGTGAAGTTTTCAAAAAGTTGTTAAAATTTAAAGTTTTAAGCTATGTCTGGGAGTAGAAGCCAAATTTGTTATAAACTAAGGGATCTCTGTGGCATTATTTAATCAAGCATTTATGACTTGCTTTTAAATGTAAAAGAGGAATATGATACACATACCTTTTTAGGCAATGTTTGTTGATTTTGAATTTAAATTAAAAATATTTATGACTTAGAAATGACCCAATTCACTAAATAAGTAACGAATAATTTCATTAAAATCTTTATCATTTTTATTTGCAATAGCTTCTGAAGCTCTTACTATTTTTTCGTATAAATCTTCTTGAAATTGCAATTAAAACTCTAAAACCCTTTCATTAACTTGATTGAGTTTTTGATTGATAAAGTAGACTATTAGTGCATACTTTACTAAGGTTTTTATTAAGGTTTATGTAGGAATTTAATATTTATATTTTAGTAATTTAAGTGAGCATATGCGAGGTTCGGGGACAGTATATGACAGTGAGTACATAGATTTACTATTTAAATTGCGATATAGTTGTAATGACTATGGTGATCAACTCAAACCCATTCTAAATTACACTTCTATTGCAAGGATTCTCCATAAATCTCCTGCTTTTGTTAGCATTGAATTTAAAAAGATAGCAACTTAATTCTTAGCCTAAGAGGCCTTAAAAGTTTTAGCAGCATCTTATCGATTATCTTATTAATGATAAGACGCTTAAATAATGGGCTTATTTCTCTCTAGCCTAGAAGGGTGAGATGTTTCATCGCCAATTTCCTGAGCTTTAAATCTCTGCTTAATCTATAACTAACATATATGAAAAAAAGAATGGAATATCTTACAAGAAAGTCAATCACATAAAGAGAGTGATTGACTTTAATGTTCCATTTAATAAGACTAATTTAAATTTTATATTGGATTAAATGCAGAGGTCTTAAGAGCATTATATAAAGTTCATACACGCTGATGAGGCAGTATTCACGTTAAATACCTTCATATCAAGGTATAGGTATAAGAGATTTTGCAACATAGAAGTATATGATTAAACAGTTTAGGATTAAACCCAGGCTATTCTTGGTGGAATAAGTTAAGATAGTGGCCTCGCGACTTATGTTATTCATCCTCGCTCAATAAAAACTGAGCAATAAATAATTTTCTATAATACCTCAGAGATAACTATGGCAACTAAGAAATTATTCTGTTCGTTGATAATTTATCTGTCCAGAAAACTAAAGACTAAAATAAGGAATATGATAGATTAAACATAAAACCTGTATTTAATGTTCCTTACAGCCCTTAGTTCAATGGTATTGAATTATATTGGGGGTTATTGAATGGACACTACAAGTAACTTCTATTCTATCACTTAATGCAAGACTTGAAGCAAGACATAGTAGATTTTATTAAGAGTGATGCTAAGAGAGTCAGTGATGATAAAACTAAAGTATGAGCAAGAGAAGAGAGATATTGTGAATATAAATAAGTTTTAGATTTCAACGAATGAATAAGTTAACAAATTACATTTGTGCATAAAGGGATTTGAATTTTTTCCTTTTCTTCTTCTAAAAGTTTACTTGGGCCTATATTTTTTCTCTTAGTGACAATTCCTGCATCTGTGTTCATCTCGTCTGGCTTTTATAAAAGTTCGAAGAGTCTCTTAATCAATTCATGCCAATTTTCTTGAGACTTTCTCTCTCTGATTAATATTATGCGCTTTTTCATTAAGTAAATAGCAGTACCAGGTTTTTCTATAATGTTTTAAGAGTAAGCTAAAAACCCAAATGCTATTATTTACAATTTTTTGTAGACGTATAAAATTAATCAAAATGCAATTACTCTTAAATTTATATCATATAACTCACTTCACAAATTATCCAATCTCTCTCTCAAGGTCTTGAGCTGCTCCTGCCTCTCCCGGTCCAGGTCCTTGATCTCTTCGCATTCTCCATCCTTAGTTCTGAATTTCAATGCTTCCTTCATCAACGAATCCACGGTGTCCTTGGTGAGGGCGGGCTTGAATCTCTGCAGGAACTGAGGGGGGAGGTGGGGGGCGCTCTGCATCAGAATGGCCAGGTCCTTCTTGAATCTCTTCATGACGCTATCTCTTCTCTGCCTTTTCTTGCTTATTGACAGTGGACTCTTGTCTCTATCAGCAGCTCGGTTCATGATGTTGTCTACAGTTTCATTATTCTTGATTGGGTCTTAGTTGGTGGGAGGCACTCAGAATGTCTAGCTTCGGAGAACTTCACATTGGGATTTTTCAGATCGTAGAATTTGACAGTGAGCTTGTTGAAGGCGAATTCGAATGATTTCAGCAATCAACATTAGTTTTATCGTACCTCGATCGAGAGAGCACAGCCCGAGCTAGCGAGTTACAAATAACTGGACAGGCAGCTGTTTACCATACTTAGATTATCCGAGGAATACTTTTGCTGATGACGCCAGGTAGTTGGAATATTCAAAATCACTCGACCCTCAGAGTCCTCATAGGTCGGCTCCATGCAGTGAGTGCCCTAATGTATGCGACCTTAAGCCAACGCATGTAGAGTGCTGCCTCCAAACAGTCCAGTTTGACTGCCATAGACTAGGGTGCCAAGAATCCTGATTTAGAAGGGTTTACTCTGATACACTTTAGCACTAGAGTAGTATGAATTTCACTAAGGCGCAATGCACTAGAGCTTCGTGCTTTTGGCATAAGAGTTTAGTGCCTTTGGCTACTAATGAGTATTCAGGATACCAACTGGCTTGGTGGCTGAGCCAAAGTTATCTGGACAGCAGGCGTTCTTGAGATAATTGCTGGGACTTGCCATCTGATCGCTTATCTTAGGTAATAGGTTACGTTGTGCTCCTTCCCTACATATGGTGTGAACAACTAAGGCTCGATTCTTACATTAATAGAGGTACAGAGACATCCGTGGTGGGATCCAAGAAGTCACCCATGGTTTGGTGGTGTGTCGAATCATCATGAGAACATCAAATATGGCGGCCTCCATTTTCCTTTTCAATACTATAAACCCTATCTAAAGTCTCGTCCACTAGTGTCGAAAAGGAGAGCGTGGAGCGCGTGCCAAGAATGCTACTCACCACGTGTCAGATGGCCCCATGACTTCTGTTCGCCATCTGAATGCTGCTCAGGAGAATGCCCAAGCGCTGTTTGAAAGATGTCCTTGTTAGCAGGGGATCGTCAAACTCAAGATGGTCAAGCACCAGATCCTCTGGGGTCCTCCAGCAGCTATGGGTCGTCATGCTGGAGCGGGGGTGAATCATATGTTATTTATTGATTTCTAAGATCTTAAGTAATATTATAGAGGGGTAGCAGTTTATAATAATTAAATTGATCATCTCGTCATTTAAATAGCTTTAGTAGAATATCCTCAACTACTACTACTACTTCTCCTACAGGACCTTCTAATAAATTACTAAAGCTACCAAATATTTATAATAATTAAATCTATCTTAATTAATTTCTATCGTCACCCAAATCTTGTAAATAACTACATTGGGGTTTTACTAGAGATGAATGGATTCAAAACACCAAAACCCCTTAGTGAGGTTTATAAGTGCTTTGATTTGTAGGAAATAATTGGAGTCTTATTGGGGTTAGTAGAGAAATTAGGCCAATTTACAAAATGAGAAATAGAAATTAGCGAAATTTAGGGTCGATTTATGATGAGAAATATTTAATTTACTGCTTCAGCTTAGGTATGGTACGAGTATTAATATAGATTAAGTCAAACCAGTATTGAATTATGCAGCTATTGCAAGGCTCTTACACAAGAGTGCCTCTACTGTTAGATATCACTGCATGTTAGCTGTTTAGCCTTTTAATTCTGGTCCTTGAAAGCATCCTGCTAGAAAATAAAAGTTCTCACAGCATCATATTGAATACCTCTGTGACTCTAAGACTTTAAAGTATTGGGCACACTTTCC